>MVJL01008490.1:0-83143 GCA_002156465.1 Macrocentrus cingulum
ATTAAGATCCCTAGATTAACATCAATTCGTAAACACCATTCAATTTCGTGGATATTTCTATTTATTTGCTATGCATTTGCCGTCACGAATTTGTACGAGGCAGAGAGAGACAGACTAATATCGATTTTACAATTTACACCAAGATGGCGTCGATCAGCTGTTGTGGAAAGATATAAATGGCTGGATTTACATGGCGCGTTATTTTAACGCAGCGTTACAACAACGCACCATGTAAATCTAGCCTTAGTCGATCAGCTGTTGTGGAAAGATATAAATGGCTGGATTTACATGGCGCGTTATTTTAACGCAGCGTTACAACAACGCACCATGTAAATCTAGCCTTAGTTTGCCGGTGTTTAGCCAATGGCGAAAGCGATAGAACGGAACGAGGCGCGCCGTCCAATCGAATTTTTTCTTGTCCACAGCAATTCACTCGTTCCCGCCAAAATTTATTAAGTAACAATTGAAATAATTTAAATAATTATCAACGACTCATGAACTGTATATATCAATTACTGTATTGATTACATGTGCAGCTATATGGAACAAAAGTTCCTGACCTCGGTATAAAAATCAATTAAAATTGTACTGATGGAAATAACCTCATTGCAATCTTGATCACCAATGAGCCGGCGTTCCATAAATATCACGAAAAATGGTAAATTATAATGAATCCTACAGATCAGACACGTTCTCGAGGAACGCAGTAACGGATCAACAAAGAATAAGGAGCCAGCCCGTGAGAGCAGTTCATAAGGGAAAAGACTCATCGCAGATCATCGAGGAAATGGAGAAGGTTGATCAGATATAGAGTAAAGTGTCATGCAGGCACCACCTCTGAATGGAAAAGTTTTCAAGGACAAGCAGATAAAATTGAAGGAAACCCTGGACCGTGTGTTGAAAATGTCTGCCAAGGATTAGGATAAGTGGAGTAAGCTGAAGGAACAACTAATCCAATCGGCGACCGATCTGGTGACGGTTTTTGAGGCAGTACGGCAAGCACAACAGGTGCAGATGGATGAAATTCTCCTGCCGTCGACGAATAATGACCACACGCTATAAATAACCAAGGTATTAATCAATCAATCAATCAATCAATCAATCATTTACCTCGGATTAAGTAGATCTCGTATAAACCGTGATAACTCAACAGCGTCGTCATCAGAATCGGCTTAGTATTCTTGGATTCAATGAAAAATTGCAAAACTGTTGAAAATTGAACTGTGAGAACAATATTTTAAATCATCAAAATACGGTAGTTTGATCGATAAACGCAAGCACAATGTTCGAAGAGTCAATAAAAAGTATTTGAGAAGTAGAGATATGAAATTTACAAGGTATAAAATAACCGATTATTTGTTTGTCTACTTGCCGAGCTATAAATTAGAACACACAGAAACTATACATCAAGGAAATTACACATAAAAATTATTATAACGCAGGTTTTTCTGTTTCCATTTGTTTTGAGTGGTACATAAAAATGTAATTTCAATTGCTATCAATTTACGATGAAGGATTTTCCATAGCATTCGTATCCGTGTAAATAACAGTTATTGTTATATCGTCTCGATACCAACAGGAAAACCCTCTTTCCGCAGATAAAGATTCACCAAGTCGATCTATACTGTACTTTCTACCATCATGATTACTACACCCGATGGCATATCTCATCAGGTGAGTAGCTGCATTTTCATCAAGTGTTTCTTTGTTAAAAGCCTTCAGCATCTCTTCTAAATACTCGATTTCTTCATTTTCTTCTTGTATCTTGTGTTTTTTTTTTGCATATTTCTCTTCATAATCCTCATCGTATTCCTCTTTAACTTCTTTCAATGGTATTTCCATCAGCGGCGGTAATTTCGCTGGACTCTGCCCATTTTTACGACGCATGTGTTCACCAACAAGCCACACTGCTTGGAATAGAGTTATTTCGTCCCAGAGACCATCGCTGGCAAGTATGAGAAATTTGTCATCGGCAGTTAATTTATGGTAAAAAACATCCGGGCGTGCTGTGAGGTATGGAGGAGTTTTGTAAACATCAAAAAGCATACAGCAGTGATGCTCATAAACTCGAAATACTGTTTCTTTGTCCCATTTGTAAAAGTAATCGCCGAATGCTCGGAAGGGCGCTATACCACCCAGCAGTCTTGCTGACTCAAAAAGATCGTTATAGGACTCTGATGGATGCTCCGAGCTTATTCTCTTCAACTCCTCCTTGTGATTGTCCTTACGTCCATTGTGATTGTTACTCATCTTTTTTGCCAACCAACCGTCGGCTTCTGAAAAAGTACCAAGAACTGCCTCGCAATCTCCAGCTCCAGCTACGTAAAGATCGGATTTTTGGATGCAAGCAACGATCGCAACTGATCCGGAAATGTCGACACACGGAGCGTATGATTTGTCCAAAAGTCGGAGAGTATCATTGGACATATCATCGTCTAATTTAACAAATGAGTACTTCAATATATCCTCCATACTCATCTGTGCGTCCTTCTGCAGTAAGTCATCGATCAAAGACGAGAAATTCTCGCCATAATATTGGTGAGGATCGTCGTTAAGAAATTCCAAAAGAGATCTGTGAGTGTCCGATCCATTTTTGTATGGTATCAGGTTATCTGGACAACGGAGACCGGCTGATATGTATAGTAAAACAGTCTGCTTGCGACAGTATGAGCACACTTATTGCCTTCGTGACCGTCGAATATTCCAAAGAACAATCTATCTCCACAGCGTGCCTCAGCTCGAGCGTCTTCCATTAGCTTGTTGGACGCCAATTCGTTAGATTCGTAATACTGGACGGCACAGTAGAGAGCTAAATATTCGTCCACGGTTTTGGTGGATTCATTCGACCGGAGAATTCGTGTAATATCCTCTGGATTGAGCGTTGGTGTTGAGCAATATCCACGAATTTTCTGCGACATATTTCCACTCACTATATTCGTCGCCACGCGAATGCCATGTGGCTGTTGGTGATGAACTTTGTGAAATAAATCCTTTTGATGACGTTGGATAAATGGAACCATACAAAATGGTGAAAGTGCAAGCCAAATCGTAGTATCGTGCACAATCGTAGGAAGAGTATAGATTAATCCAGCAATTATTCCAAATTTAAACTTACTACGTGTAAGATGAGACACACAATGGCTGCATCAATAGGCACTACAGTTGATCATGCGGTCGGATTTCCATGTGCTTCCACGGAGCAGTAGTCGTCGTCAACATAGAAATACTCCTTCATCCATATCGTGTCCCCCTCCGAGGGAGCAATAAAAAATCGGCAGCTATGGGGTGTGGCGCAAACGCATGCGCAATTAATGAAAATCTTGGCTTATCTGTGTGAGTAATATATATAGCTAAAATAAAACACCGGCCGGCAAGTATGCGCGCACTCGTCGCGCAGTCACAAGCATCAGCGCATCGTCAAGGCAGCGACATTTCGCGTGTGTAATCGTTCGGGGCCAGGGTGTTTTAGTTGCAAGTCGGTCCTTTCGTGTTTGAGGCTTTTAAGTATTAATTTTCATAACTAGTTCTAACAATGACTGTGGCAACAGAGGCCGAGAATAACACGACAGTGGTGGAAAAGGAGAATAATGAGGTAAAGGACATGAAGGCAGCGATGAACGAGGAGACGCCACCGGATAATAAGCAACAAGGCGACGATGCCAAGGAACCTGAGAAGGCAGAAAATCCCAAAAAGGACACTGTCGAGGGGGCTGCTGATGATTCTACATCAAAATCTGTCACTGCACACAAGACAAATTTTGAAAAGGATCTTGTGTATCTCTATCAATTTTCACGCACCCCTGTCATACCCTGCATTTCGCCCTACTGTCTAAAAGTCGAGACATGGTTACGATTAAACGACATTAAATACGAGGTAAGTCCTAATCATCATTAATTTTCATTTAACCTTGAACAAACAAAAACCCTGTGCGCTTACATCGAATTTTTCGTCTGTTGGGTCGAGTGTAGGACGCCATTACCCCCCGCTGGGTTTTTTCTCACATCGTCACCCTTTCATTTCCACAATTTTCCAGCTTTTTGTAGACTTGCAGGACGCAACACACGTTTTATATGGGCTCCAGTAAATTATATTTCAAGAAATCAGAGGGTTTCTCTTGAGAAACAAAGTAGCATTCTCTTCCACTCGGAGTAGTCGATAATGTATTCATGAAAAAAAGGAAAAAATCACGCTATTGTCTCATTATTTATGCGGTCTTTTGTTTGAAAATCCATTGAAATATTCAAACAATCAACAAGTGATTTTTTAAATATTTTTTTTCTCTATACTGTATTTAGATTGTCAATGTAGAGGGATTTTCCCTACATAGTCGCGAACACATCAAGTGAATAATATTTTTATTACATGTTATTAATGTCGTGAAGATAAGAGAGATAATTTTTTAACTTTCTTAATGGGCAATTATTGCAAAGAATTATTTTTAATAGAATGAGTAAATTGTGTCGTGGGTGTTTTTCTCAAGTAGATAATAAAATTTCTCTCTGTTAGAAAAAGGGGAAAAAAAAAAGTTTGCATAAATGTGTGTATATACCTATATTGATTTACAAAGTCAACTAATTAATTTAAATCAAGCCCTAGAAATGTTTTGTCTAGGCTTTGTCGATGGGTAAAGAATTTTTTTTGCTACACATTAACATATTTTCTTCGATCGGCCCCTTTTTTCACATCCCCCTCTATACGAATGAATGAGACAACTCGCTTTGCTTTGCTTTGCAAAGCCGGTGTGCCTGGCGATCAATACTAGCAGAGAGAATACAGCGATAACAAGTACATACGATGATGGCGCGAGCTCTGGAGCCGAAAGTGGCGGGGATGTTGCCAGGCAACGGAAGCTGATGTCTACTATGAGTTCATCGGCCTTCCTCTCTGTCTCTCTCGCTCTCCTTGTGTCTTATAATACGTGAATAAAATACTGTCTGTTTTTATTCAATTGCAAAATGCGCTGCATTACTTCCTGCTGAATACTAAACGTTGAGAAGAAGGCGTTGTGCGCATGTGATTATCCAACAAATCTTTGCCCACATTTAATCTAAACAGTATTTCAAAAAATTTATTTCATAAAATTATTAATTGCTAAAACAATGTACAAACTTTTATTAATTATAATATTTCAATAACTCTATTAATAAATGAAATAATGAAAAATATCATTAAAATTAAATAACAAGAGATAATTTTGAATTTCAAAAAATCAACAATATCTCTAAAAATTTTAATGATATAAAAAAATTTATTTAACATTTTTTGTAGAGAATTTCATACTTAATCATTTAAGTCTAATAATATTTTTTGCTATCTCACTTATTTATCGAGTTATTATCAAAAAACTAAGAGAAAAACCATGAAAACTGCAAAACAGATTGAATATACGATCTTTTGTCATTGTCACGATATTGATGACAATTTATACTGATGAAAATGAATTGTTTTTTTTCTAGAATGTGGATCATAAGATGAAATTCCGCTCGAAGAAAGGTCAGCTGCCGTTTATTGAACTAGATGGCACTGAAATTGCTGACAGCAAAATTATAATTCGTGAATTAAGTCAAAAATATCACAAGGATCTCGATGCTAATCTTACTGCCCAACAGCGCACAATTTCTCACGCCATGATATCCATGATTGAAAACCATCTGGTGTGGGTGGTGGCTTGGTGGCGCGCCAAGAACACGGATTCGGTTCTCAAGGGCTACCGAGTTAATCTGCAGCACGCGCTTGGTACACGCATTCCTAATGGAATTCTCAATATTTTCTTCAAATTCACCTACGCGCGCAAGGTAAAAAAAACCTCAAATTTCACCCTGTCTATAGAAATATAAACTTTATTAAACGAAAAGAAAAAAATCAATTATTAGATCTAAAAACATTTTTTTTACTGTCGCTAGGGAGCGAAAAAAGTTAAAGCCCAGGGAATGGGAGTTCATACGGCCGAGGAAGTAGCTCAATTTGGCTGTGATGACCTCAAAGCACTGTGCGATTTACTCGCTGATAAGCCTTTCTTCTTTGGCGACGAGCCCACCACGGTGAGTAATGATGGAATATTTTATCTCTGGTTTTTAAAGCATTGAAAAAATTGAAAATATCCATTAAATTACAAAATCTTAGTCTATTTTATCAAAAATCACTTAACAAACAAATTAAGCATTTATTTATTACTATTGATTGATTAATTTTTACACTATCGTGGCTTTAAATTCGAAAAATCAAATTTTTCTATTGAACGTTTAACTTTTTTTTTTCATAACTCTTTGGATTCTCGAGATTTTTATTCTTTTTTTTGCATGAAAGTATTCAAAAAACATCAGAGATTAATAATATTAAAAGAGAAAAATTTATTTTTCAAATAATAATTACAGTTTTTTAACTTTAATGAATATTAAAAACTTTTTATACTTAAATTTCGATATCCGAGTCTGAAATTGTATTGTAATAAAAATTATTTTTATTTTTCAGCTGGATGTTGTAGCATTTGCGCATCTTGCACAAATTTTATACATCGAAAAAACGGTTGCCTACGCATTGAGAGATTATATGCAAGATAATTGTGCCAATTTGGTGGGCCATTGCTCACGAATGAAGGAAAGATGCTTCCCAGATTGGGACGAAATTTGCAACACTCTCGATATGAATACACATTTGCCTAAGCCGGCAAAGGAGGAGAACAAAGAGTGTAAGGAGGAAAAAAAGGAGACTAAAGAGTCGAAAGAGGGTAAGGAGGGTGATAAGGAGAAGGCAGATGGTGAGGAAAAGGAGGGTGAGAAAGATAAAGAAGTTGATGAGAATAAGGAGAAAGAGGAGAGAGTAGAAGCGAAATAAATTCGATGAAAAAAAAAAAACGAAAAAAAAAATGAGCGTAGAAAATTTATAAAAAGCAGGAATATTGAATGGGAAAGAAAAAAAAATATAATTTCTGCTTAAGTCTACTTTTTTTATGATATATATAAATATATATATAGTATTGATATCTTTTATATTGCTTTTTTTATGTTTTTTTATTATTATTAATTTTTTTAAATCCGTTTTTTAATAAGAAAGCGTTTAAAGCAATCTTCTGACTTTGATTTAATTTTGGGGCACTTATTTCCAAGTGCACAAGTATATATACAGTTGATCAAAGTTAGATATATGCAATATAAGAATTGCAATAGCATTATTTGCCATACATTCAGATTATTTGTTTGATTTTTTTTTTCATTGAAAAAAAAAAAATTTTTTTGTTCAGAATTTTATTGAGTTTTATATGGAATTATAATGCATTATTATATAAACATCTGAAATAATCATTTCAATATAAAATTATGATTTTAATTAAAGATGTATAAGAGGTACAATTTCCTAAAATTCTTCTTTATTATATATTATTATGAAAACAAAATTTTTTTAACATAAAAATATTTTTTTTTCTTATGAATATTGAAGAAATTTTGAATTTTTTTTATATAGAAGCTTTTAGCAGAGACTGTACCTCTGATATATATTTAAAAAGAAAAAAAAAACACTCATAAATTTGAATTGTTATAGAAAGAAAATTAAAAAAATAGTTACTAAATAGAGCTCTTTCTCTCTTTTTGGCCATTCAGTCGTGGACTGAGAGGTAGGAATTAAAAAAAAAGTATATATATATATATATATAAATAAAAATATATACAGGGTGCCTCAAAACAGGCGCATTCCGAATACACATGGGTTTATGTAGAATTTTGGTTGAGTGGAAAGTTAAGAGGATCTAATTTTTTTTTTCGACGAGTAGATTTTGGAATATTTAAATTTTAATGTGATCAATCAGCGCGTAGGTTTGATTTTTAGATCTGCCCCTTTACTTAAATAGAATAAGTAAAAACAAAAAAGTGCATGGATCAAAATAAATTTTTTAACGAAGCTAAGATCACGGTATTTATTTAGGACTGTATTTTAAAGAACTTTGAGCGAGATTTTCGAAAGTACTCTGAGCAAGATTTGCTCAAGGCCTGTGAAGAGGACGCCCAGAAGACTCTTGAGGAACGACTTCCTGAAGAATTTTTAGGAGAACATTGCGGAGGACTACGAGGAGGACTTCCAGAAGGATATTGATGAGGACATTGAGGAGGACTACGAGGAGGATTAGCTAAAGAACTGCGGGAAAGACTTTCAGAAGGACCTTAAAGAGAATTTTAAAAGTCTTTTTGGCAGTCCTTCTCATTGTCCTGATCAATATCCTTCTGGAAGTCCTCGTAGTCCTCTAGCTGATCCTGCTCAGTGTGCTTTTGAAAATCGTGCTGAAAAGTCCTCAAAAATACACTCCTGCGTGAATGCCGTGATCTTAGCTTCGTTACGGAATTTAATTCGATCTGCGCACTTTTTTGTTTTTACTTATTCCGTTTATATAAATGAGGGTGGATCTGAAAATGAAAATTAACACTGATTGATCACATTTAAACCTGAATATCTCAAAATCTACTGGTCCAAAAAAAATTTTACCCTGTCCCAACTTTCGATAAAAAATCGAATTCCGCATAGAACCGTGCATTGCGAATATGTTTGTTTTAAGACACTCTGTATAAACAACGTATACAAACTAAAAAAAAATTGACAAATGACGAGCAGCTCAATGTGTTGCGAGAAAAATAAAATCATCGGACAAGCGCATCGATAATTGTGTCCATTTTTCGTGTATTAAGTATCGTTAAAATCCACAATTAAAGTCATAATAAATTTGTGATATAAAGAAAAAAAAAACGGAAGTTACGATACAATGACTTATAATTAATCAATCGCATGCGTCGTATTTTAATCAATTCGAGAAAAAAAAAAAAACGTTAGTGAGTAGAATTAGCAAAATAAAACACATGACATCATTTAAGTACAGTAATTTCAATAGATGGATAAATACTAATTATTAATAAAATAATTAATAATAATTAATACTCAAAAAAAAAAAAACGAATTTTTTAAAGCGCAATTCCAAAATGCTTAGATACGATTTTTTATGTCAAAAGTGTGTGTGCATTCATGAACAAAAAAAAAGAAGAAAATTTTTTCACATCATCGTCATTCCTATTAGTCGATAGATTTTTTTATATTTATATTTACAAAAAAAAAAGCATTATTCAATAAGCACACATGAGTAAAAAAAAAAAATGATAATTTTGATTTATTCAACTTGGTCTCATGCGAAAATGACTGTAACCATGACACATTTACATAAATTTCGTGTAGTTGATAATTATTAATATTTTTTTTATAAGATTTTTTATAATCCAGAGCCATGCAGGCAGCTTTACAAATACTCACGTATATATATATAGTGTTTTTTTTTATTTGTTACAATGGAATTCTACTGATACACGACAAAATGGTTGACCAGAAATGCATTTCATATGTGGAATGAATTGAAACATTAAAAAATAGTTTATAAATATATAATATTAAAAATACATATTAGAATAATTCAATGTGAATTATATTTCTGTTTATACACAGTGCTATATATGTATTTCACTGTCATTATTACAAAATAATACCATTAATTGTATCATGCGAAAAAATAAACTGTGTTTATAAATAACATTTTTTTTTTCTAAATCATATTTTTTTTCTAAGGCGGACGCATCGAGGGCTAAAGAAATTTTTTTTTTTTCATGATTTTTTTTGTTTTCAGGCGATGGATAATTGCACAAATAAATTAAATTAAAATATCCAACTAGAAAAAATACTGCGCGTGCCTTACTCTAGTGATCTGTTACAATATATTGAATGTAATATAACAATTGTTTCAATTAATTTAAACAATCAATCGGCGCTTGAGTAATGAAAAAAATGTTTTTTGAATTTAGTTTTTTAGAAATTCTAGCTACGGATCAAGAGTTAAAGAAAATTTTGTTTAACGTTTTTTGTAGGAAATTAAATTTCTCATAATTTATGTGGAATACTAATGTGCGATATCTCGCGTATTTGCCGAGTTATCATGGAAAAACTAACTCCACGCGCGGGAACAGAAACCAATAGACCATTTCATACTATATCCATCAATACGAACATTATCTATATATGAGCAACACATTTCATATATAAAAAAAAAAAATGCCAATTATATCTGAAAAACAATTATTTTGTAGAAATTTTAATTCTAAATAAGTTTCCTCTTTTTTATTTAAAGCTCCTTGCCAAATTTCTCTGAAAAATTTTTCTTTATCGCCTCTTATTTAAAAATATGTTTTGTTATGTTGGATATAAAGTTTCTTTCATCCCGGAGGGTGCTAGCAAGTAAGGTCAGGGGTGATTTCTTTTTTTTTCTCTGTGGATTTTATATCAACCATCGGAGAGATTGTGTATTTCCTCTGGTCCAGTAGAAATTCTCACTGGCGAGTGGCGCTCGGGTACTAGCGTGAAATTTTTGATAAACATATATGTATCAACTCTCTGGGAGTCATTACGATTATTTATAAAATTATAATGGGTTGTGGAACATTTTATACTGCGGTAAATCTAAATAATTGTATGACAACACCAGCAATGTTCTGAAAAACATTGATTCCACCAAATTTCATTTTTCTCTGGATTCTTGTAAGTTAAAAACACTCACCTTCAATAAAAAAGTCTTTTCTCATATTTTTAATAACAAGTTTGTAGGTTAGTATGTTCATCACTTAAATTTTGTTTTTAGTGGGTATTTGAATAACTATGGCTGTCGAAATTTTGGATGAAGATCATCTTGCCATAAGTGCCATTGTAACCATTGGAATGCAATTGATATTTTTCTCCATTGCGGCGACATTTCAAATGGACAAATTGACGGATTTTGCGGGTGGAGTGAATTTTATCATCCTGGCACTTTTAACATTCTTTCTCGGACAGGAGAAAAAGGTATTATACACATTCTCAAATTTATATTGTTGAGATAAATGCACTTTTTTTTGCTCTATTAGACATATGACAGTCGACAACTGATGGTGACCGTGTATGTGTGTCTCTGGGGAACACGTTTATCACTCTATTTGCTGTATCGCATCTTAAAAATCGGCCGAGATAAGCGTTTTGATGATCGAAGGAGTAATGTGATTAGATTCGCCGTATTTTGGACATTTCAAGTGAGTTTTTACCATGAAAAATTTGATTTTAGTCTAAAAAAATTACTAATAGTCCAACTAATTCAATTTGGAAGTTTTTAAATTTGTAATACTATCGAATAATAATGGAAAACTTAATTACCATGACATTTTCAATCATTGTAAAATTTTGGAAGTAGATGTCTCAACATTTTCGTGATTTTTTTCATTTTTTTCACGATATCTCGATAAATATGCGAGATAACAAAAAATTTTATTAGTAAAAAATTATTTAAGATTTAATTTCCTACATAATATCTTAAATCAAATTTTTTCTATCTCTTTTAATTTTTCGATCTCTATCTCTTTTAAATTTTCGATTTTTCAAAATATCTCAAAAAACATGAAAAATTTGAAAAAAATGTATTCTACATTTTTTGTAGAAAATTAAATTCTCTACCATTAAGGTATGATAATATTTTTTCTTATTACGCTTTGTTAATGAGTTATCGACAAAAAACAAAAAAAAATCACAAAAATTGCAAAGTCAACCATGTAAAAAGTTTTTTTCTCCATTAAATATTATAAAAACGTTATTTAATGTAATTATTTTGAATTTCAGGCAATTTGGGTATATATTGTGAGTTTGCCAGTAATGATAATAAATTCTCCACGTCATAAAATCGGTTTAGCACCGAAAACTATGACAACTCTGGACAGTGCGGGCACAGGATTGTTTATAATTGGTTTATTGGCTGAAACATATGCTGATTTGCAAAAATTTGCATTTAGACAAGATCCAATAAACAATGGAAAATGGTGCAACGATGGTAATTCATGGTTTAAAGCATTCAATGCGAATTATTCACTTTTACTATTATGATTTTTTTCAGGTTTGTGGAGGCTCTCACGGCATCCCAATTATTTTGGCGAGATTGTTGTGTGGTGGGGAATTTTTATTATATCGCTAAATGTGATCGAGGGTTTTGAGTGGATCGCCATTGCGTCTCCGCTATTTACAACCGTCATAATACTGTTTTTATCGGGAATGCCGCTGCTCGAGAAGGCTTCTGATGAGCGATACCGAGAGTAAGTACCTTTTTTTTTAGCAGTTTTCGACTGTATTTAAGTGGATTTGTATTTTTTTTTAGTAATGCCGAGTACAGACAGTACAAATCATCAACGTCGCCTTTAATTCCGATACCTCCGGCGATTTACAGCGAGGTTCCGTGGTTCTTAAAGTGTTTTTTGTGCTGTGAATTTCCCATGTATGATTCGCTCGATGTAAAGCCACGCTCTGCCGTCACTGAATCGACTTCCATCAGTCTGGCAGCGTCCACGTAGCTATAAATTCACGTCGAGATTCTGGCGCGGAATTTCGACGTATTTTTTATTTGCAAATATTGTTGAAAATTTATTTTAATTTTACAAAGTATACGCCAACGACTAGTCAGACAGTTCTTCCAAATATTTTTTTTTACGGTTGAAAAAAAATTTATTTTTCATTTTTTATTCGTTCGATTTGCTTTTTATAAGCTTGATTAATTTTAATTCGATTAAAAATTCGAAAAAAAAAAAGAATTCTTCGTTTTGAGAAAGTCGAAAAATCGACAAGAATTTTTAAATGAGAATATGCCCTTAGTTAAAACGTATTTTTTAATTATTTGTGTATTTTTATTATAATATCGGGTTGCTGATGTCGAAAGAGCGTATGTTATAAAAATTTTGCGATTTTTTTACCAGTTTTTTGGCAATAACTCGGTAAATAAATGAGATAACAAAAAATTTTATTAAACTAAAATAATTGAAGATTAAATTTCCTATAAAAAACGTGAAATAAAGTTTTTTGTATTTTCCTTAGTTTTTGAAATATTTCGTGAAATTTCTTATTTTTTAAAATATCTCAAAAATAAAGTAAAATATTGCAAAAATTCATTCTACATTTTTATTAGACAATTTAATTTACTATCATTTCAGTCTAGTAACTTTTTTTGTTATCTTGCTTATTTACAGAGTTATCGTAACATTAATGAAAAAAAAAAAAAACGCTCTTTTGACTTTAACAACACGATAAATCACTTTCAAGGGCCTATTTCGCAGATTTTCGTGATTTACACGAAGAAAACAGTTAAAACTTCCATTTAAACAACCCTTCAACAATTTCATATTTCAAATTTAAATATAAAACTCTTTTTTTCTATTCATCTAAAATAAAAAAAAAAAATAATTCAAAGACGCATCAAATGAGGCTACATGCAGGATATCGAATTACTTAAATTTCCTAACAATTCTATCCAGAAAGAATTTCAAAAAAAAAAAAAATCCAGTATTAAAAATACAATATCACTGATTAAAAAATAAATAAATAAATTGACTCCGTAGTCTTCGATTGAGAGTATACATTCGCTCTCAACCAAAATATTTTAACTCATCAAAAAAAAAAACTATAAATTAAATTTAGGAATTTCTCAGAAATCTGTCCATTAGACTAATCGGACGATAAACTAGTCATATCAATTAGACTAATCGAAAGTTCGATGTAATATAATAATATGTATAACATCCTGAAATAGTTGATTCTTTAAATTGCAGAAATATTGAATTTAAATCACAAATTTTCATCACTTGAATTAAAACAAAGTGACTGCTTGAAGTGCACACTATGGATAAAAATTAAAAAATAATTAATAAAACTGTAAAAAAAAAGAAATATAACTTTAGCATCAATGAAATTGCTATAAAATTGTAGAATAACAAAAAAAAAATAGATAGATAAATTATTAATATAAGAGTTTGTTGAAAAAATACAATTTATTGCTGATAAATCTGTACAATTGATTGCCTACTTAATTAAATAGTTTAAAATCACGCGTGTAACAGTGTTATAAGGGTATGTACGAGGGTAAATGTCCAATTGGTGGTCTTTTGTACTGTGAATTTTCATGACACGGCTGTGAATCTTCATATTGATGTACATTGTCGGTTGAATCCGGCGGAATTTCGAGTGTTGCGGCAGAATAATGAATTTTTTTAACTACACTGATTTCACGCAAAATTTTTTCACGCTTTGCGTCAAGTGTATTATTGCTACTGTCATCATAATATCTTTTTACACTTTCATCCCGAGGTGGTAATAATTTATCGACATTTTTCTCGACAATTGATTTCTTGAAATTGCCCGTTGTTTTTGCAGTACGCGCTGTCTTGTGCTGTACTAAAATTGTTTTGTGTGGATAAGGGCATTTCTTACCTTTTGAGCACTTGTTGGTCTTTTCAAATTCTGGACAAATGTTTATATGTCGTTGCTTGCACTGTTTGAAAATGAGAAAATATAAAAAAAGAGAAGAAAAAAAAACTATCATATCATATAAATTTTTACACGTTTAACAAGTTTTTTTTTTTGCTTTGCTTTGCTTTGCTTTGCCGTCACTTGAAATTTTCAGCCAAATAAACGACAGTTTAATATCACGTCACTAATAACCGAGTAATCCCGAAAAATTCATGAAAAAAATCACGAAAACAAGATTTCCACAATTGATATTAGTGGCGTGATAGAAAAATGTTGAAATAAAATGTGAATTATAAATAGTATTTACCTTGTCACCTGTGGCACAGTATCCCTGAAGAAATGCTACACAAATTGGAGTATTAGAGGAAACTTTAACGTGCAAATATGGACAGCCATCTCGAATGCAACATCCGTCTAAAAAGTACTTGCATGTCGGCATTTTTTCTGGGACTACTTCGTGAGATAGTCGACAATTATCCAGCAAACATTTGCCTTGAAGAAAACTAGAGAGAAAAAACAAACAAAATCAAATGTAATCAATTGAAATTCTATAAATAAATAAAAAAATAAATAATATTTACTTCTTGCACAGGGCCACTCGTTTTTTGTCGTGAACTTTGGGACAAGTACCGGCAGTATATTTAGCACAAAAGCCAAATCGTTGATACAACAAACAGGGCTGATTATTTTTCGTCATTTTGTGGCGCAAAATTTGAATAGACTTTTGTTTAACACGATTGCTAAATAAATCATATTTTTCATGAGATTACTTGTTTTCTTATAATCATTTTAATCCTTACCTCAACACATATTTGTAGTTTAACTTTTGATCAATATTTGTTGCACGATATTTCGTGATTGTTTTCAGCGCTAAACTGCTTCTTCGCACGATTTTCTTGGCGTTGGAAGTTCCACTGCTTGATTTTCTCTCTAAAAATAATCAAATATATGTTTATTGTACCTAAACACATGATTTAATGAAATAAAAAATAATTAATCGTTGATTACTCGGATCTGATGCACGATTACTGCAATTGTTGCTTTTTACCAACTGGGATTTTGATGATTTATACAAAACTCCGTCGATTTTTATCAGGTTTTTATTGGTTCTATTGAATAAATGTGTTGTAAGAAAAGTAATTAAATTTTTTTACCACTAATCGACCAGTAAATGGAGGAAAACACTGTGATACACGACGAAAATGTTTTATAACTTTTAAAATATTGTTTTTAGAAAAAAAATATTGAAACAAAAAATGAAGTAAATTTAATAACAAATAAAAAAGGTCTCTACAAATTTAGTCGAAAAACGCTTTGTTTCTCAGATATTTCATAAAATGCGTGGTATATTCCTCCATAAACTGGCCTATACGCATAGATGCAAGTTATTTCTTACCTTCGATCAACTTTTGGTGGAATTTTCACTTTGATAACCTTTTTTTTCTGCACTCCAGTACGATCAATTTTAAACCTAGTTGCAGTTTGCAGACAGCTTTTCGTTTTACTAACTGGACTGGCCTTGAGATTTACAGAGTTGAATTTTTTCGACCGATTGGCGGTCAAGGGTCTTGTTGTAGTCTTGACAATTTTTGACGGAGAGTTGATTGATTTTACGTTAGAATTAGGTCGTATACGAACTAATTTTCTTTTCGACAATGAAACAAGATTCGTAGGTGATAATTTTGACGTTGAAAAATTTTTACCCACCTGAAGAACAGTTTTGGATTGAGTTTGGGCTGGGATTCCACTGGAATTTGGAGGTTGGAAAATGTGCTTGTCGTTGTTTTGCTCCAGGATTTTTGGTTTTTTAAGTTTTTCTACCAATTTTGGATGCACATAAACGGATTTTGGAACTGGTAATTTTGACTCACTTAACGGACGTTCAATAACTGATGTATCCACTCGTAATTGTTGCAATTCATTGAGTTTACTTGTTGCGAAATTTTTTATCATTTTTGGATTTACATGGATGCCCGCACTCAATGAAATTTTTGGATTTATATGAACAGTTTTAATAGGATCTCGAAATTTTGGGTTGATATAAATCGAGCCCATTGTTGAACACTTGATATTATCCATTAAAATCTCGAGTAAAAATTTGTGATCACAAAAAAATCTCTCTGACGTCTGAACAAAGAAAACAATATGGCGCGAGGGTCGGTAAACTAGAGTGTGCACTGTATCTACAGTCACGTTCCGGTGCGCCTGAGAATTTCCGGTTTTAAAATGGCGGCTTGATTGCAAACTTCAAGCAGCACATTTTAAAACCTAACCTCTGTGTGTGTCGCGACATTGTGAAAGGCCAGACACATGTAGCAGTAAATAATGGCGGGATCAAGATTTTTCCTAAAAATAATTGTATTTACGATACTAGCGCTCACCTATCCATCACAAAATATTGTATTAGCATCACGCCTCAATGTTCCACGAGTTTTACTACCAATATTCCACGATTTTCCCACAAACTTTACCCTGGAAGTGACCGAAGGCGGTTGTTATCGTTGGTGAGTACATGCCGGATGGCAATTACTAATCACAGCTCTGCGTGGCATCTCTAATCAAATCTTTACTGTCCAAAAAGGTCGACCACACGTTTAGACGTTGTTCATTTGATACCTACGAACGAGAATGACGACCGTACGTGCTCATCAGCAGTTATTGTGCAGAGTCTTACCCGAGATCCAACTCGGGACACGGCTGTTGTCTTCGCCGAGGACATAAACACCGGACAACTGCTCCGTTGCGTTGTAATCGTCGATACGATCGTGTCCTTCAACCTGGTCACCACTACGCGGGAGTTATTTATCGAAGAGGCGCCCGAGGCCTTCGAGGTTCGAGCCTACGACGAGCAGGGCAATGAATTTTCAACGCTAAACGGCGTGGAGTTCATCTGGACGATGGGGGACAAGGATAACCAGCGATCCCTCACAGATTTCGACCAGGCCAACAGTATTTTAAGGTACATGACTTTCCAAGAGTCGCCGTACGAGACCCCGGCAACGGTTTCCATGCTCGACTCGGCCGGAAAACAGGGAAGTATCATTCTCCTAGAGGGTGTGAAAACCGGAACTGTTACACTATCGGCAAAATTGCCGTATGCCGAGTACAAGGATGTGCCGGTGGTCGAGGTAGAGCTGATTGTCGTGGCGAATCTTATAATACTGCCCACCGATGTGACAATGATGGCCTACGACAGTTTAAAATACAAAATCATGCAAGTTCGTCAGGGACGATTGGAGGAAATTCTTCTGCCATCTGATCAGTACTTCCTCGATGCCGAAGTGCCGACAATCGTGGAGATTGACGCTGACAGCGGCCGCGCTGATGCTTTGGCCGAGGGAACGTCTAAAGTTTTGCTACACGATAAGAATGTCAATGAGGGCTATGGTTTGGTGCTTCCTACGGCTATGGTGCATGTGGTTGCGGTGGAGCGTATTGCTATTGTCGTCCTGCCCGATCGAAATCGACGACTCATTCACGGCGAGGTGCATGAAATCATTGTTGAGCTGTTTGACGCGAAAGATCATAAATTCTACATTGGCGAGGGTGTCCAAGTCAGTGTGAATGTTGACACGCAGTATTTTGACACGAAATCCGTGACTCAGAATGGTACTCATGTCGTAGTTGTTCCAATTCTATGTGGCACGACTACGGTTGAAGCTCAATTGCTCGGAGTTGTGGATAAAAATGGTAATAAAATTATGCTGCCGACGCCACTAGTAGCTAAAGCTGAGTTGGTGATAAATTCGAGGGTTAAAGTCAATCCACGAGTTCTGGCTGTGCCCTGGGATCCGAGAAGCATAGCGAGGTAAAGTCAAGCTTGGAATTGATTTTTCTGACAGTATTTTTAAGCATATTTTACATTTTACAGATTTGATTTTGGACTACAAGCTAGCGGAGGCGATGGGGCATATGTCTGGAGCTCGCGACAGCCATCAGTGGCAACAGTGGCTCAAAATGGAGCGGTGAAAATCGTGAATCAAGGCTCAACGGATATAATCGTCGCAATGGCGCGCAATCAGTACAACAACGATCGAGCGCGCGTGCACGTGATACCTCCGTCGAGGCTGGAAATAATTCAATACAACATGGAAGCAGCTACCGGAGAACTCATCTACCTTCACATTGCCCTGTACGGCAGACTCAGCGATGCCCCCGACGCCAAGGAGATGGCCTTCACCGACTGTCGCAACATCTCACTCGAGGTATTTATCACCGAGCGCAATTTCGTGCACAGCAAGTCAAGCGCATTGGTCCCACCTGTGGGCAATGCGTGCACCACTCTCGCTGTTGTCGGCACAAACGTCGGATCGTCGGCTATAACAGTCACTTACAACGCTGGTGGACACTACATCATGGACAATGTGACGGTTTCCGCGTATGAACCGCTGGTTCCCGTCCATCCCAGCTCGGCGACGACACTCCTGACTGTCGGCTCATCGCGGAAAATTATTTTCAAGGGCGGACCTCACCCCTGGGCCGGTCAAACTCTCGGATACTTGAGAAAAATTAACGTGTCCGAGTCTGAAGTCGTTTCTGTCAGTGATCAACTCGGTGTCACGGAAGTTTCGGTGTTTGAGGTGACCTGCCGGGCCCTAGGCGAAGCCATTGTCACATTTACCATCTCAAATGAACCTTTACTTCCCAATTGCCGAAGCTCCGGCGCCACTGCGACTGTTCGTGTGATCTGCGGCAAGCCGAGATTTATCCGATTGCAGCCGGAATTTAAGGACGGAAAAAATTGCCCAATTGGGAAAAATCCCGAGCGAATAATGGCACACACTAACCAACCTCTGCGACTAATTGTCGTGGTAAAGGACGAGGATGGAAAAAATTTCGATAATTTTACAAGCTTAAACATTGACTGGATATTAAACCCACTTGAGGCTGGAATTGTCAATATAACATCGGGAGTATTTGAGGAAACAATTCGAGAATTTGATGTAGAACTTCCTCTCACACATTATCAAAGTGTCATTCCAAAACAGCATACAGGATCGCTCGCGATATCTGCTGTTGTTACAGACTATCGTCAAGATGTTTTGACGGCTCTAGAAATTTCACCGGAATCTCCACCGTTTCCGATATCCACTGAACTCGACACACTCACGACTCCGCACATTTTCGCCGAGTTAAATATACTTCTGGTTAATGACACTGTGATTTCACCGAGTAAATTGAAGATTTTAAATGACGCCAGTGGGAAATACTCTCTGCAAGTGAACCAGGGATCGGGCTACTATGAATTTGTGTTGAGTGCGGATGATATTGCGGATGTGCGCTACGTCGAGCGGACAAAAACAATCATTGTCGTGCCGAAAAAGGCGGGAACTCTGCAGATTGCATTGGTCGATCTGTGCTTGGCATCTGCGCCGGCAATCGTGGAGATTGAAGTGCAACAACTGGCGGAGATCCAGGTGTCGAGTTTGAACAAGGTGGAGCGTGGAAAATGCATCGATGCAGGCGTGCGACTGCTGGACACCAATGGAAACCTCATAGATCTGCCGTCAGTGGAGGCATTTGACCTGAAATCGGAGGTAGACAGTAAACATATCGAGGTTAAACGCTTGGCAATCGCGGAACAAGGCGAACCACCGTATTCCCAAATATCCTACTTGATTCACGGAGTCTCCGAGGGCGAATCAAAGCTCAGTTTCAGCAGTGGCCAAGAAATCCGCAGTGAACTCACGACAATTCAAGTCTTTCTGCCGCTCAAAATAACTCAGAAAAACGTGACTATTCTCTGCGGAACTATTTTTCAAATTACCACGACGCAGGGTCCACCAAACACGCAAATTGAGTTTGCGATCGACGACGACACCGTGGCGATCATCGACAACGACGGAATTCTCGAAGGAAAAACTATCGGACGCACGCGAGTGACTGCCAGAGCCGTTGGCCCGGATCCTCAGGGCAATCGCATCGTCTACTCGCTCGATCACGTGGACATTCATGTAATTCAGATGGAGGGAATTCGAATAGTCGCTCCGACAACGCGCATTAAAGTCGGTGCGACAATTCCTCTCTGGGCTTTCGGCGTTCCCGACGACCTGACCCCACTAATCATCGGCTCCATCAAATCCGGCCTCGTATTTTCGTGGATCTCGTCCGACTCGAGCTTGCTCTACTTGCACAGCATGTACGAGGGCACTGGAATCAACATTAGATCGCAGAACGAAGTGACTCTGCGGGCTAAAGCTCTAAAACCCGGCTTAGCCACTGTACATTTAAATGTCACCGTTCCAACAAAGACTGCAACCGGCTACAAGAAGGAAACGACGTTCAATACGTTTATCAAGGTGGAAGTGATTGAAGAATTAATGATAATTCATCCGCAAGTGATGCCCAATGTCCCGGTCATACTCATGACTCCAAATTCCAGTGTGACACTGAGGACAAACCGCGATAAGCACGGTGTATCGACGTACAAGTCCGTAGCCGCGGGTTCAACGCCCGAATCCGAGGATTCCAACGCTCTGGCTGTCTCTCGCGCCATCAGCGTCGATCGCAATGGAGTCGTCAAGGTCGGCGATATATTGGGAAGGAATATTTTATCAGTAACCAACGTAGAGTCGTACAATCGCAAGCAGACGATCAATGTCGTTGTGGATGTGAAGCCAATACACTACATAATGCTGTCGCTCAGTACAAACGTGCACATTCGCGACGGCGAGGAGTTGAATGTCCTGCCAAAGGGCATGGAGCTGAATTACATCGTGGAGTACTTTGATGACCTGGGAAATAAATTTCACGCCGGCGACGTGGACTTTAAGATGATTTCCAGTCGTGCAGATTTACTTTCCTTCTCGGCGCGACCGGAAAATCAGGTTCGAGTTAAGTTCCACGAGAATGGCGAGCTTGTGGCCAAGATATACTACGAGAAATACCCAGCGAGCATCTTCGACTATGCTCACATGATGATTGGAGACATTATTTTCCCGACAAAGACCGTGGTGAGTGTTGGAGACGTTGTGTGCTTCTCCATGCCGCTTTTGTCAGCGGAAACTGGAGATCCTGGATTCTGGCAGTCCTCGGCACCTGATGTGCTGGTTATCGACGCAGTGACGGGCATAGGAAAGGCCAAAAATCCCGGGCAAACTGTTGTCAAGCACAGTTTAACGAGTCACAGGCAGGGAGAGATTGAAGTGAGCGTGCAGCCGATTGAAAAAATCTCTCTTGTGCCGTTGCGGGGGAAAAATATCACTGGAACCGAGGTGTTCAGTGCTCCCCTCGTGCTCAAGAGTCGGGATGACAAGGTAAAGGAGAATAATATTCTGTCCCGTGGATTGGGCGGCTGTCGCACGCGTTCTTCCTTCAGTCTCGACTCGTTTCCGTTCACCTGCACGATTCAGTTCGCTTCGGCTGTTTCCACCGTTAATGTCAAGGATATCTTTGTGACTAAGCCTCGCTTTGACATTGTCTCCGGCTTTTATTACTGCGATATCATCCCTATCGGCGCTCCGACCATGGAATCGAGTGTTGTGGACGCGCGCGTTCAGGTGAATGCTCGCAGCCGCGATGTCGAGGGAAAACCACTGGAAGTTGGGTATTTACCGCCCGTTTTTGTTGCATCCACCGATGTCATTTTTGAACAGTCGAGTCCGCAAGGCGTTGCCATGGCCACAGTTGAGATTTACGGCCTGCCCGACATTTTAGAGCACACTCTGCTCGAGATTCCCGACGGTGTGGCCATCAGCGCCACGGAATATCCTACTTCAACTGTACTCCAGTGTCATCTACGTCTTATACAAGATCGCGAGGATATTCAGGGGCGAAATGTGTTCCTTATCAACCCCCTGACTCGACAAAATGTCACTTTGGTTATTAGAGTACCTAGACATGGCGTTTATACCGTGATTTCCGGCATTTCTTGGCTCGATTCGGTTTACTATCATCGTTACTCGTTAATTGCCATTGCTATTGTTCTTATTACGACTTTTTATATTTGGAAAAATCGCGTTACCTATGTTGACATGTCTGTGAGAAATACCAGTGTGTTTGCTGAACAATGTCCGCCTCCTTTGCGAAAAACTCCGCAGCCCTGCTCACCAGGTAATACAACAATTAATAATTCTACGGCGTCTAGTCCGCGACAAAGCCCCGAATCACCATTGAGGCCATTTTCAGCCTTTGAACCGGTATATGGAGATCCGCGTGGCTATTACTCACCCACACGACGAAACATATCTTTCCAATGTTCGTGAATAATTTATTTTAAATAAGAAAAAAAAAGGAAAACTCAGGATTTGTGATAGCACTTTGAGAAATTCGAGTGAAATCATTTGTTTTTTTTTTTTTGCTATTGTTTACATCAAGAGTTAGATAGGAATTGAAATAATTTTTTTTTGTCTTTTTTCCGTACAGTTTCTTGTAATGGTTTTTTTTTCTTCTTTTTTTTTCGTGGGTAATGTCATTAATGATTTGTAATAAGTTGGTTGTAAGTTAAAATGTTTTTTTTTGTGGGTTTTTCGAGATTAATTTATAGGAAGTTAATATAGCACAGAATTCCGATTGTAAGCTTATTGATATTTTATCAATTGTGTGTGCTGTTTTGACTGTTTTTTTCGTGTCTATATGTGTATAATTGAAAAAAAAAACGTTAAGTTATAAAAAATTGAGATAATTGTATTTGTGTCAAAGCAACACACACTATTGACACTCAGAATTGTCTCTTGTTGGTACTAAAACATGAAAAAATTGATATATTTTATAAAACAATTAATGTTTTTTGTCAAGTAATAATTTTTCTACGATACCATAATATACCGCGTGTTCATAGTACTTAATAACAATGCAGCTTTTTTCAATATTAAAATAATTAAAAATACAAGTCATAAAAAATTTACGTCTCTAACGTCAAAAGAAGATAGAGAAAAAATTCTTTTGCTATTGTAAATTATAATATCTTCAAAACTATTAAAGATAATGATTTTTCTCAAGAGACCTTTTTTGTAGAGAATTTTATTAGCTACAAAAAAGGTCTTTAATAAATTTTGCCTAGCTTGCATCCCTATCAAGATAACAGCAAGTTACGCCCTTTTGATTTTAGACACGGGCGATAAATGCATAAAAATTTTGTTTTTTTTTTTACATTAAAACATCCGAGAGCGCATAAATTATGTGACTTGTTCTGTGAATATGCATATTGTTGTACATTACATCGTTTAATAAAAGAAAAAAATTAATAATAATAATAATAAAGATATGTAAGACTGACATTTATAAATAGTTTTATTTTAAAAAAATCAGGCAATAGTACACTCACGCTCATCACAATCATGCACTAATGTTACTATTTATTTACGAAAGTATTCTTTTTTATTATTATTATATGTAGATATAACTTCTGTACAATGATGTTTCAGTGTTTCTTCGAGATTTTTCCCAATTTTTCATACTTGCTCTTGCTAGAGTACCATAAAACAAATGGCACGACGAGTGGAGGCAGTGCCATAACAGCAAAAAATGCCCAATCCATCTAAAAGTGAGTAAAAAAACAATTATTCAACTTGTAAAAACTTATAGATATCCAACTAATAAACAAATAGTGTATGTTATTTATTTACGAAAATTTGAGATACTGCCTGAAAAATCGGAATTTTTCTCTAAAGCAAATTTTTAAAAACAAGATACAGCGAACAATAATCAAATAAAAATAAAAATGGACATTTTAAAAATACAAAAAAACCACTATCTCATTCTAATACCGCATTTTCACATAAATAAAGTGTATAAATTAATTTTTCTACTCATATAGCAATATTACGAACTTTTGTTAAATTACCAACAGAAAAATAAATTTTTCTAACACGATAATCTCGATTTTTAGCAGAGATTTGACGTTCTGAATGTGTTAAAAATACTCACAACATGGGAAGAGAATTTTTTGTCATAATCTCGGTATGACACGATGAGTCCCTCGCCCGGAGTGCTGCTCACAGCCACTTGCAGCCTTGGGGCATCCTCAGTACGTCGGTAGAGAACCTCAGCCGAGGTGAAGTTAAAGTAGCCAAATTTCTTTGGCCTGACAACAACAGTGTGACTGACATTGCTGTGAGGAGCCACGCGATCAATTCGAGCGTTGAGCTCGCCACTGACATGAGCGAAATTGTCCGAGTGGAAGGAACTGTCTGTTATTTCGACCTCCAAAGCCGCCACACTGCCAACGTTGTACACGGTGTACTGCAAAAGATTTCCCTTGTATAAAACACGGATATAATTGATAAAAATCTTATACACTCACCTTGACGATTATGTCCATGTTCTCGACTAGATATTTGTTGAGAATTTGTTTAGAGACCAGCAGTCTTGCAGCTTCGGGTTCATCCTCGGCAAAAACTCCTGCCAGCGTCGCCAGAACCAGGAAAAAAATGTGAAATTTCATCCTGAAAATTTAATTCATCAATAAACTTCAACTGCAGGTGAATTTTTTTTTATTTATTTACTGAAAATACGGTTAATTATTTGATATTATGATCTTTAGATAGAGTTAAAAATAATTGTCAACTATTTTTCGTACAGCAAATGATTCATTTCGTGATCATATGTTGACAATTTGTAGCAACTAGAGTGCAATTATGACTTTTCTTTAGGGTTTAAACCACCCAAGGGTTTGGGTTGTATACTTTTAGTGTTTAAATAGTCTAGTTCGATAAATAATGAATTTAATCCGACGATATGCGAAGGTTTTTCGATATAAAATATGTGAATACTTACTTGATATGTGATCCGAGGATGAAATGCGATAAAGTGTGAATTGTGAAAAATAATCTAACCAACTGACTAAATGTGTGTTTGTAAAAGGTGCCAACAGCGCTCTGTTTTGTGCCACGTTTTCGGCGACACGAGAAACATCATCCACACGCGTAACTTCCGGTTATCATGCGCAATCAGTGAATGTCCGTCTGTCAGTTACTCGCGCAAAATTCAAAAAAACGAAAAGTATTTCCAATCAATTTTTTATCCAAGCTGAACAACTTAATTTTAGATAAATAGATAAATATGAATTTTTTAAAGCTGCTAGTAATTGCAGATATTTTTTTATAATTTATTTCAGTACCTTTTTCCTTTTGTTGTTGTCGCATCATCAGCTGCAATCAGCTGTAGCAGTAACGTCTCCAACTCTTTCCGTTAGTTTTATTGATTTTCCAGCAATAATAGTCGATTATTATTGATGAACTAAGTAAAAAAAAGTCGGGGAAGTATTTATTTTTATTTATTACTGTATAAAAATGGCTGCAAAGGTGTATCAACCGGATCCAGAGCTGGAAACACGCGTGAAAAAAGGTTAGAATGAGCTTTTCACGTTGCAATATTATGTTTAAATAATAAAATGAATGTTTTTTATGACATAGCAACTGAGAGGATATCGGAAAATATGCATATTGTGGCAAATGAACCATCTTTGGCATTTTATCGACTGCAAGAACATGTGAGAAAAGCTCTGCCACCAATGGTGGAAAAACGCGTTGAAGTTTTGGCACTTCAACGTCAATTACAGGGACGTTGTTATGATGTGGAATATGCAGTGAGTGCTGTAAAAACTATGCAAGGAGCGGAAAAAAGCTTTGATAATACTCTTGAATTTCTCAAGACTGCTATACATTTTAAACAACAATTAAAATTTGAGGAACAACGTAGACATAAAAAAGATGGACAAAGAGATTCTATGTATAAAAGATTGTCTGCTCATATACCAACGTTGGACCATTTGCCTGATGAAATTTCCGATGTTGTCAGAGAGACTGCTAATCGGGTAGAATCAATGATGAATCATGCCAGGCATTCCAATGAATTACAGCGTGCAAACACGACGCATAATTAAAATATATCAGAACATTGTGTGGTGTGTTTTGATGATGTTTTTTTTTTGCGTAAATAATGAGATTTCTTTGTTTTATTTAGATATAAAGTTTATTTTATTGTGTCAGAGTATTTATTTATTTTTGTCATTGTCATGCTCTATTTATAATTAATAAAATTTCAATATTTTAGATTTAACTTGTGTCAAAAATTAAGGGAAATTCAAAAAAACTTATTATACATTTTTTTTAGTAAATTTAATTCGCAATATTTTAATTATTATAACATTTTTTGTTATCTTGCTTATTTATCGAGTTATTGCGAAAAAAACTAAAAAAAAAAAATCATGAAAATGCCCAGATCACCAAAAATGAAAATTTGAAAAAAAGTTTTCTTGGTCAATGTAAAATTATTCCTGTGCCTTTTTGGGTGTTGCTAACGTGATAAAATATCTATTTTTTAATTATTTATTTTTAACAGTCAATTTATTACAGTTCAATTAATAAAACCTACATTACCGACAATCGGTGTCATGAAAATTGCGTTATTGTCATATGTCATATCGCCACGGTGTTCGTGTTTTTGTGTGCACTTCGTCAAAAGACTTTGATTACAAGTTAAAATAAATTCAATTTAGTGCTTAATAATAATAAGTTTTCTACCTAATAATACGTCTTTAATGTTTTGTGTATTGTGAAACAGTTATGAGTGTTTCAATATTCAAATTCACAAGTAAGTAAATTCCTAAAAAAAATATTTTGAGGTTAGAAATCAATATTATGCAGTATTTGCACTATACAGCTGTTCGTGCCGATAATCAAAACTCTATCAAAAAAAAAAAAAATCATTAATTCAGGATCATTTTCTAATAAATAAACCACTTAAATGATAATTTTTATTGCCTTAAAACCCCCCAAAAAAATTTTCGTATTTTCCAACGTCAAAAATCAATAACACTTTCTTTTCACTCCAAATAATCAAATTTCTTAAAATTTATCCTAATTACTGATAAAAACCAAAAATTACTTGTATTATAGTGTATTTCATGTGATTATTTGATGAAAAAAAAAAATCGAAAATTCATGAAAATACGATACAAAATGGCTGAGAAAATTTTTTTTTCATACAAGCAGGAATAGAAAATAAATTAACAAAAAAATAAATTGCCCAAGGGAAAAATGAGAGTTTTTGTCGGAATAATATAGATGATAAAATTGATAAGTATATCATGGTCACCGATAAATTTGAATCTTTGAGAGAAAGAGGTCATGGGCAGCGTTAAAGGGTGCTGACAACCTAAATGGACGTGTAAATTGCTTGATACTCTTTATTCTCTATCATGTAACATACTCTTAACTGGTCCAAACTGACTTGTTTGGTTCTTCTAAAACCGATCATGCCTTTATAAACTCAATATTTATAACAGACTGCACGTCAGTGTGACATCGATAAAACCCATTCCTCAGGGTCAATGCCCACTGCTTCAACTTTTACGAATTGAATTACCAGAATTTTGCGGATTATAACGGCATAAGTACATTATTCATATTAATAAGATGATAAAACGCATGATGGTAATGCTTTGAATTTATTTGTTTAATTTATTCATCTGTTTGACGTAAAAAAAAAAAAAGTTTCTTCACTTTACCAAATAAAACTAATGACTGAATGATGCTGATTGTTTAATTTAATCAGCATGCACGCACATATGTGTTTGCAAATTTGCAAATTTTGCAGAAATTTTACAAGTGTTTTTAACGTCAATAACCGCTCGCTGCCCTAAATTTTTAGAGTAAATATTCTTATCAAAACAAATTTTAGATCTGACTAATATTCAATAGTTTTTGCACATTTCTAAGAATCACATACACTCACTTACTCGATCTTTTATGCTAATTAATAATTTCATGCATATTTATATTTGCGAATTTCATGCATAAATAATTTCATGCATATTTATATTTGCGAATTTAATTCTCGCGTTTTTAGTAGATTTCTTAGCAATCTAACTATTGTAGCCGTGCTCATGGTGTGACTTTTGAAAAATTTTGACATTTTTGATAGCGTCTACAATATTTGACGAATAAAACTCGGCATACTGATTCTATAGACCAAGGTTAACCCTTCGAGTACACACCTATTTTTTTCGACATCTTCTAGGTACACTCTGGGTCAATTTGATCTTTCACTGTTGCGAATTGCGTAGAACTCTACAACTATTCAACCAATTGGTTTGAAAAAATTCAAAGATATTCTTTAAATTGTGTTTAAATAGTTTATTAATATTAAAGAGGTTATTAAAATCTTGAACACAACAGAAAAAAAAAAAAATTCACGATGAAAATATTTATTTAAACAATCGAATTTTATCAAAAAATTGCAATTTTTTAGATTTCTTGCTTAAAATTTACATGAGTTCTCTTGAAATACATTTAATGAATAAAAAAAATTAGTCATTTAATTTATCTTAATCAAGAGTATTTATTTTACGTGCTAATAGACGCGATTTCTACGGCGTTGAAAATCAGCGTGTGACCTCAATCTTTTGTCAAACAAATCTGATAACTCATTACGCTATACAACAATTATCGAAATTTGCAGTTGATAGTTTAAATTATCTCCACCAATCAATAGTCTTATCATTTTCTCAAATTGTTGAGTGTTACATTCGATCAAAGTCAGTGTATGTGAGTCCAGATGATCCAGTGTGTACTCGAAGGGTTAATTTTAAAGATGAGTCGAATCGGTTCATTAGTTTAGAAATGGTAACAAATTAAAATTTTCGAAAAATAGAAGAAAAAATGCGTTTTTTTAATAATTTTGTCTAAGATAAATACTTTTAAACGCGATAACATTGAGTATTTGTTGAAAGCTGATTAAATAAGTTTTAATTTCCATATAGATATGTTTTAATAGTCTAATAATATATATTTAATTATATTAAACTAAATGATTTAATGGATTTTTCGCTATTGCATTCGTTTATATAGAACGAGATTTGCATAAGAAATTTACTTTTTGTCCAGCTGCCAAATGGAATTTTTTCTTTTTTTCCATTTTTAATGCCTAATGATCGATTGAGATTGATAAATTTGTAAATAATATATTTAAATAAGTTTGCTAATTTATTACTTTCAATAGAGATTCTCCAGGTATCGCCACAGGCTAGCTAAAAATATCTTTAGATTATTTAGAATAGATATATACGAATTCTAATCGATAATATGAGAAAATTTCTTACCTGGCGAATTTTAATTAAATAAATATAGCTTTCAGAAATTTCAATAGTAAAAAATAATATTTTATTAATCGAAATTGGCTCAAAAATTTTTATTAGATTGTTTTGAAAATGAGATTTTTTCATAAAAAAATGAGGGAAATATTTAGATTAAAAAAAAAAAAACAAAAAACCGAATAAATTTAATGTTGAAAAAAAAAAAATTTTTTTTTGAGGACGATGACCGCTTAAACTTAAAATTTAATTGAATTTTTATGGTCTATTAATCTTTTTTTTTTAATTTTGTAATTTTAATGACCATCTAATCGTCCTAAATATATAAAAATTTATTTTTCATTACTATAAAAAATCTATTTTTAGAATGAAAAAAAATTTAATTACAATTTTAATTCCTTACAAGTTTTGTTATAAAATTCGGTACATTCGTTTTTTTTTTTTTTTGGCCATATATTATTTAAAAAAGTAATTATACTGTTTTTCGGAATTTTTTTTTTTTTTTTTTCAGTTTTCAAATTTAGTTATAAAGCTTTATTTTCTCATTTGAAAAAAAGAAAGTTATTTTGCTGTAAATTAGCTTAAAAAAAAACTCATTATGATATATTTTTTTGCAGAAAAATCGATCAAACTTGAGGATTGACTTTATGGAATCATCGGACGTTCTTTGACCACATGCAGACAGAAAAGAGCGGGGAGGAGCCCGGCATACGATTCGAGACGAGAAGGTAACTCCCGATGTTAGTTGACTTTTCTGCTCACTCGTTGGCACGCGTATTTAAACTCACGACTGTGCAGTTTCATCGTCTATTCACTCGACAAAGCTGAGCTGATGTCTCGTAACGTTATTTTTATGTTCACAAATTTAACAGAGACAAGAAAAATTTTTTAACAGCAGTAGAAATATTTTTTCAATTAATTATTCAATTGACAAAAAAATATATATATATTTTTTTGTTCTATCCAACTGATTAAAAACAGAGAAGCTACATCAATTGCATGGGATATTTTTGGTTGATTTATATAAGAGGTATGTCAAAGTCACGTTTTAAAGTTACTCTCTAATAAAAAGCTTTTAATTTTTTTTTAATTTTTTTTTTTCTCTCTGCTTACAACAGCTGCATATTGATCGAAAAGTTGCGTTTTATTATTGTGATCGCGTATTGTAAAAGTGCATTGAATAAACAGTGCTGTAAAAAGCTTTCTCAAAGCACCTAATATTATTGTGGGATGTCAAGAGTTTTCGTTTTTGTCCACGCAAGTCCATCACGTATCAAAATAAATTTGTTTGCATATGTACGCGGGCCGTTAAGCAAGTGTACTCTGTGTATAAGGTGATGAGAGTAAATTATACAGCTCTCTCGCACGTCGATCTCGAAAGAGAAAGGTGGTATATAAGTATAATGACTTGAAATTCTGTGTTGAAATGCTCGGTTAAGGTTATCATGCCGGTAACTGCACCGATGACACGTGTGTTTTACGAGAAAATTTCCCAAATTTATATATGTACATATATGTACAAGATGATTTATATGATAATATATTTATTTAATTGTGTCCGGCTTGCAAAATAAGTTTTTTTCTCAGTTGCTTAATATCGATTTGAAATCACGTTAAAAAATACATGCGCAATTTGGATCATTTTTTTTTTCTTGAAATGAGAAATTCGTGATTTTGATGGTTGCAGAATTTTTTTTTCCGTTTTTTACTTTCTAGCTCTAACGAAATATCATAAATTACATAGCTATTCATTTATTTGATCTATTTGAAATTTTAAAACTTGAAAAAAACACTGATTTTCTGTCGATTTTCGTCATTTTTAAGGGATTTTAACCTTTTGGCATGCATTTTACTCTAAGAAAACGTGAAATTGTCTATTTTTAAGTTAAATTACTTTCAAAAATGATTTTTGAAATAGTTGACAAAAAAAAAATTTTTTTTTTTTTTCGTCATATTTTCGAAGGGGTACCCCTTTGAATTTCACCATTTTTTTTGGTTTTTTACTGATAACTCTGAAACTAAGCGAGATATCGAAAAATGTTATAGGAGTTAAATGATTAGGGGTATAATTTCCTACAAAAAATGTAGAGTAATATTTTTCGATATTTTTTGTTGTTTTCGAGATATTTTGAAAAATCAAAATTTTCAAAAAACGGTAATATCTCAAAAAATATAAAAGATACAAAAAAATTCACTTAACATTTTTTGTAGCTCATATAATGCTTGATAATTTAACTAGAATAAAATTTTTCGATATAACGTGTATTTACTGAGTTATCAGCGGAAAATCAAAAAAATCACGAAAACGACGAGATTTTCAAGGGGTATACCCTTTGAAAATTTCACAAAAAAAAAAATATTTTTTTTCGCCATTAAATCATCACAACATTTATCGTTAACATAAATTCAACTGAAAAACATAAAATAATTTGATTATTAATTAATCCAGCTGAAATAACTTAAAAAAATACTTATTTTCAGTCGATTTCGACGAATGAATGAATTTTTCCTATTTAACTAATATTCTGAAGTAAATAAATTGCTTAACTTTATCAAAAAAAAAATCATAAAATTTGAAATTCTCAAAATTTCATGATTACCGCAATAAAATTTTTTTTAAATATCTTCAATCGAATATTTAAAATTGAAATATTCCATTGTTATAAAAATTCGAAAAAATAAATAAAGTCGAAATTTCCAGTCATCTTTAATTTATATTTGTAAATATATATAAAAAAATATTTTTTCCCACTGAAAAATCAAATTTTCTATCAATTGTTTAGAAAAAAATGCTATTTATACTGCCAAACAATTTCAAAATTCGTGATAACGAGGTGATATCGATATTGATTGACATTAGTTATCTGGAATTTTTGGTATTTGCTGATGCGCAAGCAGTTGATAAACACATTACTTTTGTGATGGCGCATTACATTTATTTTTTTATTTGAAATAGTTTTTCAAGGTGTACTCATCGTAAATTCCCTTTGCAACGTGGTGAAATTCACTGATTTAATGTAAGTTTACAATCAAAACAATTCATATAGAATTCTATTAACATATATATCACATCCGGTTTATTATATCAAAAAAAAAACATCGCCCACATACAAAATTTCATTTGATTGACAGTCAAAAAAGGCGAAAAAAATTCCTGTATAATTCGCAATACTAATTTTTTTTTCTGGCTTATTAAAACCGTTAGATTATTAAATCACTTTTAATCGAGTACCAACTGATCATCACAATTTATTAGCATGATTATACCGATGGATAAGTAACGTTTACGAGGCTTGTAAATAAGTAGAAAAATTCTTGTAATTGATTGCAGTGAATAAATAGCCATTTTGAGTGCAGTATCACTCGTAAGAGAAGAGGTCGATGGTTTTCTTGATGCTAGAGAATATGTAAGGAAAGTCACCGACCTTGACTGATATAGGTTTCAGGACGAGTTGCACACGGTGTCAACAAATAATTCAACTAAAGAAATATAAACATTTTTTTTTATCCTCTTGGAAAATCCATTACTGCCATTTCTCTTTTACGCGTTCTCCGTGATATATTTTAAAATCACTTATAAACATCACTATCCGTGAAATGAATGAATAAATTAATTTTTTATTCAATTGAATTTTATAATAGAGCCGTCATCTGTATTTTGAGTAAAAATTACGAAGTTTTTTCACGATAAATATGGACAGAGACGTCTCTTTCACTTTACTGTCATTTTTAAAAATGTTTTTAATGCTTTATATCATCGTAACCGTTAATGTTAGGTGAAAAATGCAAAAGTTCTTTTTTTTCTACATTAAATTTCCTAACTCTTTTGTATTAAACTGTCACGTAAAACATTTTGGATTTTCTATATTATTTTATTTCAAAAAAAGACTGTTATTACGAGGATTCACATCTATACTCAGCGCGACAAGTGCATTATCAATTAATTGTTTAACTATTTTTAAAATGTGATTGTTTCTACGTGACCGCCCGCGGCTGGGTTTAAAAGGTTCAAACATCACGCGGATCAATAGAAAATTGACAATGTGGACCAATAACAGCCTGACAACGAGAAATTTTGGTTCATATATAAAAACCATCCAAGAATTCATGTCAACATTTTTTTCTACTCTCAATATTTTTTGAGATATCTCGTGATCAATAATGGTACTTCACCATTACTAGTAGTTTTTTCTTGTCTAAAAATACTATTTAATAAAAAAAAAATATATTTCAATTGATTTAAATGATACAATACAAGCTTCTTATTGACAGAAAAAAATTGTTTTTTATTTTTTCAGATTTTTAGCTTCGTAAAAATATCAAAAATGTTGGCAAAACTCTTTGAAGTCCATGGAAGATTTTGTGCGGGTCATCCATTGGAGGTAATAGTGACGACATTTACCCTCACGGCATGTATGTTAAATTTGGATCCTGTAAATACATCACCACGTGATGGACGACATTCAGGAACAACCAATTGTTGGAATGGCCGTTGTAATTCAGATGTAAGTATTTGTCTTTAGAAAAAAGAAAATTTTCGCAACATTTCTCTGATAGTTATTATTAACAAACAATTTTTTTTACAGGATCAAAATACCGCTGATGTCATTGTTATGACTATAATACGATGTCTCGCTGTTTTATTCAGCTATCATCAATTTCGAAATCTTCAAAAACTCGGCTCTAAATATATTTTAGGTAAATATTAGAATTTAAAAGTATATACTTAATTGATGTAAGTTTAAATGTTAATATAAATTTTATTGCGCGTAATAATTGTCGATTAATGTTAAAAATATGCGGGTAAATATAGTGGAGTATTTGTACCATTGATAAAACCGGATCTCGTACGCGGGAGCATCGCGTGAAAGCCTTGAGCAGCCAGTGAAAGTTCTCGTGGAAAGTGATAGCATTCATGTGTGCCAATGTATGCGTTGGATTACCGAATTGCCGCGTTATACATACTGTCGCACACGTATACACACATGAAACATTTATGGTAGTGTTATGTATAGTTATTTTATGTCACATTGCAATACTTTTTTTTCTACATTGACTTGATTGTTGGCATTGATGATTGCCATGCATGCATCAACGGGTGAATACCGTAACGACTGTTTTAAACCTAAGATTAATCGAAATATGTTTTTCATTATTCAGGCATCGCTGGCTTATTCACCGTTTTCTCCAGCGTTGTTTTTACCACGAGTGTTGTCAATTTTGGCCGCAGCGATGTGTCGGATCTTAAGTAAGTAAAAATTGTACACATAAAATTTTTTTCTTTTATTTTTGCCACGTCTAAAGCCGTCAAAATCGTGTCAAAAAAGGATTTTTAATTTTTTTTTTAATTGAAGAATCAGCTTTGAAAAAAAATTTTTAGACGTTATAAAGTAAAATAGGAAAAATGTTTATTAGAATTGAATTATCAAGAAGTAAAATATCTACAAAAATTTTTTTTTTTGTATTTCTTTTGATTTTTTAATTATTTTTGATTTTTGGAATTTTAGATTTTTTAAAATATCTGAAAAAGAAAATAAAATATGAAAAATTTTTATTCTATATTTTTTGTAGGGAATTTAATTTCTAAAAATTTTACTCTGATAACAGTTTTTTTTATCTCACTTAGTTACTGAGTTATCAGAAAAAAATTTAAAAATCAAAAAAATCGAGGGATATTATAAACGTCTTCAAAAATTTATCAAAAAAAAAAAAAAATTTTTTTCTTTCTTTATGTAAAAAACATTATAAACACACATTTTTCAAATTGATCCAATTTGGAATGAATAGAAAAAATCTTTTTTGCCTGACGTAACGTAGGTTATTCTACTTGAAAACCCTCGAAATAGGCAAAAAATTCGATAAATCGGCAACTATTGTAGGAAATTTTTTTTTAATCACTTGTAAATTCTTGAAAGAAGTTTAGTTTTTATTTTTAATCAATTTCTCAATAAAATATTAGAAAACAATTACTTTTTTAATTGATGTTATTTGAGCGATGTGGTTTTTTATCCTTTGATCAGTGTTAAAAATGAACTTAAACACATTTGATTAAAATAAAAAAATATTGTTTTTCGGAAAAATTTTTCAACGAATACAAAATCCCGTGATTTTCGGGATTTTTTTTAGTTTTCTAACAATAACTCAATAATTATGCCTCATATCAGAAAATATCACTGAAATTGAAACATATAGAAGTAAATTCTCTACAAAAAATATGAAATAAGTTTTTTTTTTAATTGTCTTAGTTTTTGAGATATTTTGGATTTTTTGAAATTTTAATTTTTCAAAATATCTCGAAAAAAAATGAAAATATTAAAAAAATGTATTCTACATTTTTTATAAAACATTTAATTCTTAACAATTTCACTCTAATAATATTTTTTATTATTTCATTTAGTTACAGAGTTATCTGCAAAAAATCAAAAATTCACAAAAACTAAAGAGATATTCCTTCAAAAATTTGTTCGGAAAAAAAAAAAATTTTTTTTAATCTATTAAACGTCCCAATATTTTGACAATTGCATCGATTAAAAATCTGTAATTTTTGGTAACAAATTTTTTTTATAAGAGGTTTAATTTCAATAAAAAAACAAAATCAAGTAAAAATAGTGTATTTTACGCACTAGTAAAAAAAGACGCACTTTATAGACACAAATGCAAGCAGTGTAAAAAAATCGGTCACTTTACAGCAGCTAAAAAGTGAAAAAACCGAGCTTTATCGGCATGTGTTGCAAAAAAAAAAATTTTTTTCTACTTGTCATTGTACTAAAAGTGTTTTAAAAGACTCACACTCATTTAGAATTACTGGCATGATTTTCTATAACATGTGGTAATAAATTAGAATAACAATATTTTTCGTTTCTAGGAACGCGCTGTTCTTCTTTCTATTACTCATCGATCTGAACAAAGCCGGGGTTTTGGCTCAGCTCGCCTTGAACTCCAGAAGTCAAGAGGAAGTGCGAGCAAATATTGCTCGTGGAATGTCACTTTTAGGACCATCTATAACACTAGACACACTTGTTGAGACACTGCTCATAGGCATTGGATCACTGTCGGGTGTGAAAAAGCTCGAGATTCTCTGCAGCTTTGCCTGTCTCGGTGTTGTCGTTAACTACATTGTTTTTATGACATTCTACCCGGCCTGTCTGTCGCTCATACTCGAGGTAAAAACAAAAATTCCCTCGTGTAATCCCTTATGATAAAATCTTTGATTTATTGCAGTTATCCCGAGGTAATACGGCTATGAGTGGCATCAGTGCCGATCAAATCCTCATGCTGCACTCGCTCAACGAGGAGGATCAAAAACCCAATCCTGTGGTTGAGCGTGTCAAGCTCATTATGATTGCCGGCCTCTTTGTTGTTCATGCACACAGGTTAGATTTAATAATAAGGTTCTATTATTGACGCCTCGTTGATCACTCTAACGCAATGTCCGTCCTATTTTTCCCGTCTGTTTTTTTTTACACTTGGAGAAAAAAAACTTGCGTGCATACTATGAAGGTGAATGATTTGATCAATTACCCAGCAATGTATCTGAGATTAAGTGTGAATAGAGAAAGAGGATAGGGTTACCTTGGTTGTCAAGGTAAAGAAAAGACTAATTGACTTCATAGTTTTAATATCGACAAGACCTTTACTTTTAAAAGCTAGCGCAATCACCTTTAGAAGGCTATAATAATTATTTTTTTATATCTATCAGTGTGATTTAAAGTAGAAATATCACGCTGTTAATGTTAGTCGTTTATTTATGGATTTTCTTTGTTTTTGTAACATTTTTGCCAAGGGTTACACTTAGCTATCTTGTTTTTGATTTTTGTTTTTTTTTTTTGTTATAACTGGATAAATAAGCGAGATATGAAAAAATGTTATGAGAGATAAATGATTGAATATGAAATATTCTACATAAAATGTTAAATAAATTTTTTTGTATCTTTTTTACTTTTTGAGATATTAGCAATTGAGGAAAAAATTTTCAATTTTCAAAATATCTCAAAAATAATGCAAAATATCAAAAAAATTTATTCTACATTTTTTTAAGAAAATAAAATTTCCAATTATTTATCTTAAATAAAATTTTTCATTATCTCCCTTATTTATCGAGTTATTAACAAAAAAATCACGAAAACCGCAATATAACTAAGAATTATTGTATCTATTTCTTTAAAAATTTAAATTAAAAACAATTGTTTTTATAAAAATTCTTATTTTCAATTTATAAAAAAAAAGTATAAGAGTTTTAAAAAAATTTCTTCGTTCAGACATTATATTCTGTAGAACGTATAGTAGCACAAAATCGCAGTCTCTGAATGAAGGAAGCAAAAAAAAAATAATAATAAAAATAAAGCAAAAAATACGCGCGCGCTTATTCTGACAGGAAAGTTTTGACTAGTGTTATCCATGAGATCTAACCCCAGAAACATTTTTATTTTTCCATCTTCATTCATTGTTGAAAAATGCTTTGTCACGGAATTGAACAGGCCTCACGGGTTGAACCTTCATAACAGATCATTGATAAATCAGTAAAAGTCGGCAAACACGTTCCTCTAGAATTATAGTTGTTCATATTACACTTCTCTGGCGTAAATATTAATCTTTATACAAAATCTCTCGTGAAAAAAAAAATAAATTTTTTTAAAACTAAAATAACCAACGCCAATGTTGGATAAAAATTGATTTGGATATGCGAAACATATACATGATGTCATTGCATAAATATCAGATGTTCAATAATAGATATTTGGACAAAAGAAAAAAAATTCTTATGTAGTATTAAACGTGAATTCTAGAAATAGACAGTCTGTGAAATGGAAATTATCTTGGTTTCCTGATGTTAAGGTAGTTCGTGAATCAGTTTGTGAAAGAACGTACGTCGAGATACTTCTCTTATATATTTTCATTGAGAAAAAAATTTTTTACATTGGAAAAAAAAATTTTTTTTACATAAAATTAATCAAAAAAAAATTTTTTTTTCACAGTCGATGGCCTTTTAAACATGAAAATGGTGACGATTCAGTTGAGGGAACATCATCACCAATGAATTCACATACAATAGTGGACAACTACAATAAATCAAAGTCACCCGATGATCTGGTGGAACACCTGATGAATTGGTTGTCAGTCAGTCCGGAAAATATCGTGATATTAATATTAGCCCTTGCTTTGACTTGTAAATTTATTTTTATCGAGGATAGAGGTGATATTGCAAAAAAATTACGCTTTGAGGAGACTGAATCTCTGAGTAGTAGTCAATCAACAGAAGAAAATAGTTCGGATACAACGATGCGTGCATCATCGCTCGACGTTTCTCTCAGACAACGATTTGTATCTACTTTGCCGAATATTCACACACCAATTTTCCCATTGGCCGGCATGGGTGAACAATGGATTGAAGTTGGTGGTGATTTAAGAGTTGAACTTGAGGACAAAGAAGTTCAGACGGATTTGAAGGCTTTTAGCGGTGATATTGGTGGTGAGGAGACGATTTCTGAAGAACAGGAACCACGCAGTGCCGATGAGTGTCTTGCTATTTATCGTTCAGAGGTAAATTACATTAAAATTTATGCATAAACAATTTTTTAATCCATATTTTATTGAATAATTGATTTAAAATAAGAATTTTTTGCTTTTTTTAAGTTGATAACTTGATAACTAAGCGAGATAATGAAAAATATTATTAGAGTGAAATTATTCAAAATTTAATTATCTATAAAAAATGTAGAATAAATTTTTACGATATTTTGCTTTGTTTTCGAGATATTTTGAAAAATGTAAATTTTTAAAAATCAAAAATTTAAGAGTAATCTGTTAATTTTATTTCATTCTTTCAGCTGGGAGCAAGTGCACTGACTGATCAGGAAGTAATTCAATTGGTAATGAAGAATTTCATCCCGGCTTATCAGTTGGAAAAAGCCGTTGACGACATGGAGCGAGGTGTTGGAATCCGTCGTTTACTCCTAAGAACTCTCGGAAAGTTCACGGACGAATTGAAAGATTTGCCGTATCAAAACTACGATTACACGAAGGTCCTCGGGGCATGTTGCGAGAACGTAATCGGTTACATTCCAGTACCAGTCGGAGTAGCAGGGCCGCTACTTCTTGACGGAGAATTGATCCAGGTGCCGATGGCAACAACTGAGGGCTGCCTCGTGGCCTCAACAAATCGCGGCTGTCGTGCACTTCTTAAATGCGGCGTGACAAGTCGCGTAGTTGCCGACGGAATGACTCGAGGACCGGTCGTGCGATTTCCGAGCATTGTGCGAGCCAGTGAGGCAATGGCTTGGATGCAGGATGCCGCGAATTTCGCGGAAATGAAGAGAACCTTTGATGGCACGAGCAGATACGCTCGATTGACGCGACTACACATTCGAATTGCCGGCAGACACTTGTTTATTCGATTTGTAGCGACAACTGGCGACGCAATGGGCATGAATATGCTGTCAAAGGGCACGGAAAAGTCACTGCAAGAGGTTCAAAAGTATTTCAATGATATGGAAATACTGTCGTTAAGTGGAAACTTTTGTACAGACAAAAAACCGGCAGCTGTCAATTGGATTGAGGGCCGTGGCAAGAGTGTCGTTTGCGAGGCCATTGTACCGAGTGATATTGTCACATGTGTACTGAAAACTTCGGTGCATGCACTCGTTGATGTTAATATTAATAAAAATATGGTTGGATCTGCAGTCGCGGGTAGTATTGGCGGCTGTAACGCCCATGCAGCAAACATTGTCACTGCGATTTACATCGCAACTGGCCAAGATCCCGCGCAAAATGTCGGCAGCAGTAACTGCATGACTCTGATGGAGCCCTGGGGCGAGGATGGCAATGAATTGTACGTGTCTTGCACAATGCCGAGCATTGAAATCGGTACTGTCGGCGGTGGCACGGGACTACCCGCTCAGAGTGCCTGTCTCGCTATGCTCGGGGTTAAAGGTGCTCATGAGGATGAACCCGGGAAAAATGCCAGCAAATTGGCGAGAATTGTTTGTGGAACTGTTCTTGCCGGTGAATTAAGTCTCATGGCGGCTCTCACTGCCGGACATCTAGTCAAAAGTCACCTTCGACACAATAGGTATGTTGTAAAAAATTAAGATAACTCGATAAATAAGTGAGATATGAAAAAATCTTATGAGAGTAAAATTAATTATAGATAAATTTTCTATAAAAAATGTAGAATACAATTTTTTTGTATTTCTATTGATTTTTGAGATATAAGTGATTTTTTGAAATTATGATTTTATAAAATTTTGATTTTTTTGAAATATTTCAATAATAGTGCAAAATATCGAAAAAATTTATTTCAAATTTCTTATAGAGAATTAAATTTTCTATTATTTTTATTTTATGATATTTTTCGTTATTATACGTATTTATCGAGTTATCGGCGAAAATGAAAAATTGTTTTTTGATTTTTCTCAAGATTTAAGTTGAAAAATGTTGTTTTTTGTGTTTTTAGATCCTCGACGACTGTATGTAATCCTATTAAATCAACGCGCAGTGATGTAGGACTACGATTAACCGTGCCAAATGTTTTACCAACACCGGTAACTGGTCTTCAGGATGCTTGCAAGGACAAAGCAGTGTCGTAACACTAGATTTTTGTTGACTTGCAGCTTTGTTTTTTGTTTGTCATAAATTGCGACGATATATAGGTAATATTTCGATGTTTATGAACGTTTTTTTCTATCGTAATTAATGTGTTCATCATTAAAATGGTCGAAAATTTGCGGAGAAAAAAAAATTCTTTTTACGTTAATGGGGCTAAATAAATATAATTTCTTTTTCTAGAGTAATTATAGATTCATTGAATTATTTCGCTATTGCATTTGCAAATTAATAATTTGTATAACTTATTTTATTTAAAAAAAATTTTTTTAGGCCCATTTTATGAATGAAAATTAACGTCAATTTGTGTTTACTTTGTTTTTTGTGTGAAAAAAAAAAAAAATACTTTCAATTCACTTGGCAAGGATATGTTGAGTTGTATGGTAATAAATAGTGAAAGAAAAATTAAGAAATTTATTAAAAATACGTCACAAAATGTGGATTTATTTGATGCTCAATTTGATCATATTTTTGCAATTAAATTGAGATAAAAAAAAATATTATAAATACTGAAAAGTGAGCGTTATTATTATTTTTTTGTTTCCTTAAGAAAATAATTAAATAAATGTGATTGAAACATGCCAATAATTGAAGATTATAATCACATTTTTTCATAAGTTTCCTCGTAATCACATTCAGTGCAAGTATGAGTATATGTATCATCATCTTCGTTGTATGTATCTTCACCAAAAGTGTGGGTATGCGATGATTTTGATGTTTTATCGTAAAGGGAACTTCTTACTTGCATTCGCAGTTGTTTTATCTGCAAAATAATATTTTATTTTAGACAATAACTCGATTAATAAGCGAAATAACAAAAAATGTCATAAAAGTTAAATGATTCAGCATTAAATTTTCTACAAAAAATGTAGAATAACTTTTTTTGATATTTTCACCGGTTTTCGAGATATTTAAAAAAATCAAAATTTGGAAAATCAATCAATATCTCAAAAACAGTACACATACAAAAAAAAATTATTTAACATTTTTTGTAGAAAATTTTATGCTAAATTATTTATGTCTAGTGATATTTTTCATTATCTCGTATATTTATCGAGTTATCACGAAAAGCCTGAAATTAAAAACAGAAAAATTTTCAAATTTCCAAGATCAATATTCAAGAAATAAGCGGGAATAATTACTTTTTTATTGAATCGTTTGGCTTTCGATTCTTGACGCTTATTTTCACGTTTTTCACGTTCTTCTAACAGAGCTTCCTCAGTGCCCCAGACTTCTAGAGCTCTTTTTTCAATTTGCAGATGTAAATAAAGCTTCATTTCACCCCAACGTTGATTATGAGGATTTTTTTTTACAATATACTTTAAAGCAGGCTCTCGTTTATCAAAATCACAATCTTTCAGCATATATTCCTCTTTAGCCTCGCTTTTTGTGATTAATGAGTGTTTATCCTCATTGTCTCTGTATAAATTGCCACAGTTTTACTCAAAAAATAATTGTCTAATGTAGAATATAATTTTTTTACCTGCAAGCATCACAAACAGAGTAATCAAATTTTTGCAGGAGATAAGAATCTTTAAATTGTTTTTGACATTCTTCGCAAGTTGGTAAATCTTCAATTATTGGCGCTGGAACATCCACAATATTTAGCTAGAAAAAAAAATGGAAAATTATTTTTAAAAATTCGGTATGTTTTCAATGAAAATATTAAATTGATAAATATATTATACCATAGCATTCTCTAATTCTTCATCATCTTCGATTAAAAATCCACCACCACTGTCAATGACTTTTTGTCCTTGGACTTTGAGTGCTCGACCTTGCGATCGATCATCAGAATTTGCTTCTATTCTGAAAAAAAAAACACAAATATATCGCATTAATAATTGTAAAAAAGGCGCGAAAAACCTATTTATGCCTTTTTAAGACTAGTAAGGCCAATTAGTGTACTTAAAATCGGATTTTCTTACTCTTTAGCATAGGGATGAGCGACCAATTTGGCTTTTTTCAGTAGTAAAGCTTTTTGACGATTCTTTTCTGCTCTTTCTTTGTACCACTGTTCAGATTGTGGATTTTCCTGAGGTCCAGCCTCATTTTCGGATTTTTTATCACTTTTTGAAGACATTTTGTTTATAACTAAATCTTAGAAAATTCTAACCTATCTTTCCACAAGTTATGTCGGAATCGGGAAATTTACTGAGAGTAATGTCTAGAATTTGTCTTTTACATAAAAAAAATTGAAATTCAAATACTTTTTATTAAATTTCAAGTGATTTTTCTAGTTGATAAAATTAATTGTACTTGTTTATCACCTTTATTTGCAAAGTTTTTTTCAATGGAATGTCAAGAAAATTTTTAACACACTACAGCTATGAAGCGTGGGTTCGAATTGGCGCGCATCATTGCAGCGCACGTTTTTTTTAACGTTTTAGGAGCATGACGAAAATGTAAAATGTAAATTAATTTAAAATTAAGAAGATAGTAGCTTGAATAATAAGAATAAACATTTTAAGTAAAAAAAAACTGTGTGTAATCGCATTTATTACAACTATTTTATTGATCTTAGACATCAGAAAGAAATAATTTTTTTTTTGAACATTAATTAAATGTGTTACTCATGACTAAGTATTAGTAAACATTTCTAGCAAATGTACAGTGGTTTATCAGGTTAAGTGCTCGCGTACGAGGCCTGAAGGCGCGGGTTCGAGACCCGATTACGGCGATTTTTTTTCTTCAAACAAGCATTGTTTGTCTTGTACGAGATTTTTTATGTAATATAATAGTTGATCTGATTTATTTAAACAATTATCTGATACTGAAATAACCGATAACTCGCGAAATAAGGGAGATATCGAAAAATGTCACTCTTTATAAATTGTTGGAAATTAAATTTCCTACAAATTATGTTGTATAAAATTTCCTGTAACTCTTCATACGTAGCCGCAAAATCGCAAAAACTGAATTTGGAAAAATGTTTTTTTTTTCGCCATTAAAGGTAAGTAATTACTTTAATTGTCTATTATATACTATGAAAAGTAGTTTAGACCAAAAAATTCGCGTTATTTTTGTTTTTTCGAGGCCGAAAAAAATCGGAGTTTTCGCGAGAAAATTTTTTTTTTTTCGAATAAATAAGTAATTTTATAAGGTATTATTAATTACATTTAATAACACAATTTTACGCCCATTACAAAGCGAAAAAATACGGTTTTTTAAACAAAGTTTAATTTTTTGCGACCGCAGCGCCATCTTGCAGTGAGTAACAAAACTAAGTTTTCATGAAAAATCCGTCAATTTGTCTAAAAAAATTAGTTCTGCAATTTGCCGCGGGGTGGCGCTGCGGTTGCAAATCATGATTTTTCGTTTTTCCTCGATATCTCGCGAAATAAGGGCGATATCGAAAAATGTTGCTCTACATAAATTATTAAGCATGCAATTTCCTACAAATTATGTTCAGTGAAATTTTCTGTAGCTCTTTATCAGTAGCCAGAAAATCCAAAAAACTGAATTTTAGAAAATGTTTTTTTTCTCGTGATTAATAGCAGTTAATTAGTCTAATTGTTAATTATATAGATAAACAGTTGTTTAAGCCACGAAATTCGCGTCATTTTAGTGTTTTTTCGACACTAAAAAAATCTGACCTTTTTAAAAACACTGAAATAACGCTAATTGAATGGCTTGAACGACTTTTTGTGATACATAATTAATAATCTAACTAATTAACTGCCTTCAATCATGAAAAAAAAACGTTTTCCGAAATTCCGTTTTTTGGATTTTCTGGCTTCAGATGAAGAGCTGCAGAAAATTTTACTGAACATAATTTGTAGCAAATTTAATTTACAATAATTTATAAAGAGTGATGTTTTGCGATATCTACCTTATTTCGCGAGATATCGGGAAAAAACGAAAAATCACGGTTTGCGACCGCAGCGCCACCCCGCGGCAAATTGCCGAACTAATTTTTTCAGCCAAACTGACGAATTTTTCATGGAAAATTTAGTTCGGCGATTTACCACGAGGCGGCGCTGCGGTCGCAAATCGTGATTTTTCGTTTTTCCCCGATATCTCGCGAAATAAGGGCGATATCGCAAAATGTTGCTCTACATAAATTATTAAGCATGCAATTTTTTACAAATTATGTTTAGTAAAATTTTCTGTAGCTCTTTATCGGTAGCCAGAAAATCCAAAAAACTGAATTTTAGAAAATGTTTTTTTTCTCGTGATTAATAGCAGTTAATTAGTCTAATTGTTAATTATATACGATAAAAAGTTGTTTAAGCCACGAAATTCGCGTCATTTTAGTGTTTTTTCGACGCTAAAAAAATCTGACCTTTTTAAAAACACTGAAATAACGCTAATTTAATGGCTTGAACGACTTTTTGTGGTACATAATTAATAATCTAACTTATTAACTGCCTTTAATCATGAAAAAAAAAAACATTTTCCGAAATTCCGTTTTTTGGATTTTCTGGCTTGAGATGAAGAGCTGCAGAAAATTTTGTATAACATAATTTGTAGGAAATTTAATTTACAATAATTTATAAGGAGTGATATTTTGCGATATCTCCCTTATTTCGCAAGATATTGAAGAAAAACGAAAAATCGGGAATTCCGACCGCAGCGCCACCCCGCGGCAAATTGCAGAACTAAATTTTCCATGAAAAATTCGTCGATTTGTCGGAGAAAATTAGTTCTGCAATTTACCGCGTGGTGGCGCTGCGGTCGCAAATCACGATTTTTCGTTTTTTCCCGATATCTCGCGAAATAAGGGAGATATCGAAAAATGTTGCTCTACATAAATTATTAGGCATTTAATTTCCTACAAATTATGTTCAGTAAAATTTCCTGTAGCTCTTTATCAGTAGCCAGAAAATTCAAAAAACGGAATTTTAGAAAATGTTTTTTTTCTTGTGATTAATGGCAGTTAATTAGTTAGATTATTAATTACGTACCACAAAAAGTCGTTTAGGCCATTAAATTAGCGTTATTTCAGTGTTTTTAAAGAGGTCAGATTTTTTTAGCGTCGAAAAAACACTAAAATGACGCGAATTTCGTGGCTTAAACAACTGTTTATCCTATATAATTAACATTTAGACTAATTAACTGCTATTAATCACGAGAAAAAAAAAACATTTTCTAAAATTCAGTTTTTTGGATTTTCTGGCTACTGATAAAGAGCTACAGAAAATTTTACTGAACATAATTTGTAGGAAATTGCATGCTCAATAATTTATATGGAGCAGCATTTTTCGATATCGCCCTTATTTCGCGAGATATCGAGGAAAAACGAAAAATCATGATTTGCGACCGCAGCGCCACCCCGCGGCAAATTGCAGAACTAATTTTTTTAGACAAATTGACGGATTTTTCATGAAAACTTAGTTTTGTTACTCACTGCAAGATGGCGCTGCGGTCGCAAAAAATTAAACTTTGTTTAAAAAACCGTATTTTTTCGCTTTGTAATGGGCGTAAAATTGTGTTATTAAATGTAATTAATAATACCTTATAAAATTACTTATTTATTCGAAAAAAAAAAAAATTTCTCGCGAAAACTCCGATTTTTTTCGGCCTCGAAAAAACGAAAATAACGCGAATTTCTTGGTCTAAACTACTTCTCATAGTATATAATAGATAATTAAAGTAATTACTTACCTTTAATGACGAAAAAAAAAACATTTTTCCAAATTCAGTTTTTGCGATTTTGCGGCTACGTATGAAGAGTTACAGGAAATTTTATACAACATAATTTGTAGGAAATTTAATTTCCAACAATTTATAAAGAGTGACATTTTTCGATATCTCACTTATTTCGCGAGATATCGAGGAAAAACGAAAAAACACAATATTTGGGAATTAGTTTGGCGTGCCGACTGCTAGATGGCGCCACATGTCCGAAAATTTCCGTTTTTCTTTAAAAAACACCGGAAGGATGCATTTTTATGCAATTTTTGACACTGGATCTTGTATTATAATTAATTTTCTATTTTTTAAGCAACTCCGCAATGCTCTACTGTGAAATTAATTTTCGAAAAAATGAGAAGGGTCCCCCCTTTGCATTTTTTAATTCAGTTTTTTGCGATTTCTAGCTACAGCCTGATAGTTATAGAAAATTTCGTAGAACATTTTTTGTAGGAAATTTGATGCCCGACAATTTATTAAGAATAATATTTTCCGATATCTCCCTTATTTAGCGAGTTATCGTAAAAAAACCAATATCGATTTTAATTTTTTCGTGAGAACTCACTATATACGCAAGATATCGCACAATTGTATACGACATAAATTGTAGGGAATTCAATTTTATATAAAAAACGTTCAATGAAATTTCCTGCAACTATTGATCCGCAGCCACAATTTTCCAAAAACTAAATTTTTAAAAAACATTTGTTTTTCTATCTAAGCATTAGATAACTGCTTAAATAAAGTAAATTAAATGTTATACCACATAAAATATCTTGTATAAAATAAATAATGCTAATTTACAATAAAAAAAAATCGCCCCGAGCGGGACTCGAACCCGCGCCGTCAGGCCTCGCACGCGAGCACTGAATCCAATAGATCACCGTTCCCTACTGAGTATTGCTAAACATTACTTGTATAATAATAACACATTTGATTAATTCTGAAAAAAAAAGTTTTCTTGCATACTGGTGTTAGAAAATTGTTTTAATAATGAAATGAATCAAGTTTTAGAGTCGATAAAACATATGATATTACATAAAAATACGTTTTTTTATGCTTTTTTTACAATTTTTTTTTTTTTTTTTCAAAAGGAAAGTCATCAGAAATATGTAGCCTGAATGGATGTTTTAAATTAACACTTGAACACTACAAAACGCGTTTTAAAAATCGATAAATTTTCTATGGAATGTTTCAGAGAAATCCCTACTGTACCGAAGAAACAGCAATCTCCACCGTTGACATTAGTCTTTTCCTTGTCAAAGAGATGACAAAAACATGGGACCTGTTAAAATCAAGATTAAAAACGCGAATCCAATTAGTTTACAATTACTTAACGCCTGAAAACAAATAAACCAAAATCGAGAAAATACACAGTAATACCCCTTTGCATTTTTGGCCATCACAGTAAATCGAAAAAATTTAAAAGGTATAAATGATGAACATCGTGAAACATAAAAACATAGATTATAAATTCCCCATTTATTGTTTGAAAAAAATGCAATAAATAGACAATTACTGAGCGGCAGACGCGGTGGTTGGTACTGAGGCGGCAGCCTGTGCCTGTTCCTCGCGGATGCGATCCTTCTTGAGAAGACCCATGAACGACGCCTTGTCGGCAGCAGTCTGGAAGCGACCGTGACCAAACTTAGAGCTCGTGTCAATAAACTTGAGATTGATCTTCTCCAGAGCTGCGCGTTTAGTGTGCACCAGCAGAGACTGTAACAAAAAAACCACAAAAAATGACAACCAACTCTACAAAACAAATAGAAAAAAATTTTTTCATCACTCAATTTCAGTCCTATCATTGGCATATCACAAAATTTGTCATATATAACTATTGGCTCTAGTTTGTATTCATCATTTAATAATTTTTTCGCATAAATTCAAGTCTGTTTTCAAGTTAGAAAATATTTTCACCTTGCGCAGAGTGATGACACGCTTCTTGGGGCCCATGCAGCAGCCCTTGATCATCACAAAGTCATTGTTAACCTCTCCGTAGTGGGGGAAACCTCCCATCGGGGTGATAGACTTCTCCGTGAGATCGTACTGGGTCGATGCATTGTTCTTAACGACCTAAAATCAAGAAAAATCACCATTAGTTCACTAAAATGCACGAAATAACAAAAAAAAAAAGGGGAATAAAATGTCACTTGACTAGGAGACCCGATGATAAAACTGTGCTTTACATCAGGCACTATGTACAAGTTGATTTTCTCGCCTCTAGCATGAAAGAAATTAATATCCCATGGGAAAAAAAATTAATTCCATTTGTGAGGCTCTATAAACTGAATTCTAGAATTCCTCACCTTTCCGTCCTTAGTGTGAATACCCTCGCCGATTCTGTAGATCTTCTTGTTCATTTCTGTCCTGTGATGATAGCCCTTTTGACCAGCACGAGCGACAGTGAATGAAACTCGACTTGGATGCCAAGCTCCGATACAGGCGACCTTTCTCAGACCCTTGTGAGTCTTGCGCGGCAGCTTCTTCGTGTGCCAACGCGATGTTACACCTGAAAAAAAAATTAATTTCCCATTAAAAACAATTTCTCAAGCAGTTTAACAAGTGAATATTGACTGATAATGAATTTCAGTAGGAAGGCAGCATGGTTTTATCCTTCAGAGTCGTCAGAACAGACACAACATGCTTTTCATCATTGAACGCGCGATGGAAATTTTTTAAAAAATTGTTTTAAAAATTATAAATTGTACCTTTGTATCCTTTTCCCTTTGTCACACCGATAACATCGATCATCTCATCGGGAGCAAAGACATTGGTGATTGGAACGGGTTTTTCCAAGTGTTCACGAGCCCACTGGACTTTCTGCTCGATAGTTCCACCGTTTAGTTGGATTTCCATGATGTTGGCCTTCTTCTGGCGCTGTCTCAACAGTTTCATCTGGAAAAATTCATATTTCATCAATTAATCGTCTATAGAATGATTTTTTTCAGGTTAAATGTGAGTGTTCTGTACCTGAGTATGAGCAATAACTCGGATTACTTTGCAGTACTTGACGAGTTTCTTGAAATCTTTCTCGATCGATTTGCGCCCGAGTTCGTCAGCCCACTTCTTGCTTGCCTTGGTGAACGCCTGCTTCTTGCTCTTGTACCTGAACAAAAAAATGCCAAATTCCGTCCTCATGTCACCCCATCTACATCGTGAGGGTCTCATCGTAGTGAGCGGAGACCTCGAACGATTTAGGGACTTGCCGTGAATCGAGTCTCAAAGCCTCGTGGCCAAGTTCCATTTTATTTCTCTCATCTTACGAGCGGAGAGCTGGTTTTATACGAGTTTAATAATATTTTTGACAAACTTGATAGCAATGCAGATTTCAATCAAACATCTACGACTTTAAGTTAAGGTATTCCTGCGCCAAGTTATCAATTATGCTGATTGGAAATAAAATTTCTGCAGTTCAAACCCCACCGAGGCCCTCGCAAGCTAAATTCCCAGGCGGTAGGACTACCTTTAAACAATTGTTGCAGATTATTTACCAGTTTTTGTAGAAGCGCCTGCGGCAATCCTCAGACAGATGCTCAGCCCAGACAGTGGTGAGAGCACGGAGACCATGGGGCGTCTCGATGTAGCCGACAACGCCGACGATAATCATCGGTGGCGTCTCCAAAATCGTGACGGCCTCGACAATCTCCTTCTTGTTCACCTCTGTAAAAGCAAAAATTGTTTTTTAGAACATTTAAAATTTATTTAAACGGGTAAAATTGTGGATTTTAGAGTGGAACTGTGCCAGACATGGTTTGTCTCAGGGGTCACTGCCCGACGGGCTACCCAGAGGTTATGGAATATGCCGTGCCTCCGCCCTCGCCTACCGAAGTAGGGGACAAAGTTGATTTTCGACGCTGTGGCTGGGAATATACTGCACGAGATCAAGCAGCTCGCAAACCACTGCCCCTGTCGGACCAGCGCTTAAACGCCTATCCAACAGAGGCAAAAGCGTCGGGGAAAAAAACCTTTACGTTAAATTGCAAGCACTCACTTGAGCCAGGACGATCGGCCTCGCGAACCACGTGCGTCATACCGGCTTTGTAGCCGATAAAGGCGGTCAAATGCACTGGTTTGCTTGGGTCATCCTTGGGGAAAGCCTTAACCTTTCCACGATGACGTTGGGACCTTTTCTTGGGGTAGAACCCCATGGACCCGTGACGGGGTGCACTGAATTTTCGATGAGACTGAAAAAGAACAGACAATCAACCATCAAACATTTTATAATGTAAAATTTAGGTAATTCTCTGTTAAAAAATTTCTTTCAGTCCGCCCTAGGTTATCGTCATGGTTATTCAGTGTAAACCATAAACTTAATATTTAGAGAAATCATCATCAAGGGCAATGGGAAATGTTGAAGCGTGTCAGCCATGATGGTTGTGTGTGATTTTTTACAAGGCTTTAAAAGTGTGATAAAATTGTTTTAGCGAACAAATATATTGTTTGTTAGATCAAGCATTTGTTCTTTGATGGTTTAGTGTAATTTTTATAACGGGAGGATTTGAGATGTTAATTTTATAAGTGGATGAAATATTCTTGACGTAAAGTACTCACCATGATGAAATCCCCGAAGAAAATGGAAGAGTAGGGCGGCAGGCAGATGGTTTTATAAGCTGCGGCGTTGCCAACTGAGTAATACCAACTACTACCAACTGTAATCCCACTGGCGCAATAGTAGACAACGATGAAACCCGTTTTATTATCATTTTTGAATAAATTATTTTCTTTATTTATAGGAAGAATGATATTCGATTGAGCTAAAAGAGTAAATATAATGGTATAAAAACATGAAATTTGAAGCTTTTTTGAATGAAAAATAGTTTTGCATTGGCGTATAAACTCATCTCGACTGTCGACCAATGAAATATTGAGATACAAGTGTATACTGCGCGCTGATTGGTCACTTAAACCGAGCCGAATTTTATGATTGGCCGACGTTGAATAGCTCAAAATGGCTGTCTAAACCGGTTGCAAACTTCGCGGTGGTAGATAAATACATGCCAGGCCGTTTTAACCTCATAATTTCCCGTGATAAACCCGACAGTTACAAACCAAGCTTACCCTTAAATTATGAACTTGTGAATTATCGGGATTTCCTACAAATATTTTCCCGCGTGACGTACAAGTAAATGTGATATTCTCTCAACGAATTCCCAAAAATTCTTAACAATGTCACAACAATTTGTAGGATGTATGGTATCAATCAAGTGCACAGATGACCAGGGTACCTTTCAGGGCCAAATAACCAATTTTAACCGTTTGACCGTGACTATTTCCAAAGCATTCAAAAACGGTGTGCCACACACACCGCAACAAGTTACAATCAAGTAAGTAACTTCGTACCAGCTTCTAGCAGAGCGCAATCATCCAGCACAATCTGTGATTCTTTACAGCGCCAAGGACATTCAGAACTTGGAGATAATTTCGACAGAGGAGGCAAAGCCCAACCAAGCGCCACCGGCGAGCAAGGTTACCGTGAAACGGCCAATCGCCAAGCGAGCAAACAGATCTGTCTCTGAATGTATTCCATCCTCGGTGCCAGTGACACCCTCCCAATCCGCGTCCAATGCGAAAAAACCCGTGGATGCAATCGTACCTGAGCCGGCATCCAATGGGAAAATTGGACCAGGTAAAAATACAACTTTTTTCACTCCCTACAACTCATTCTAACGATGTTCACTGGCGTTTTTCAGCCGAGATCAACTCCAAGCCGAACCAGCGACGAATATCCCAGCGACAAAAGTGGCAGGAGCGGGATGAGCAGGCATTTGGAACGCCGATAGACCAATCGTTGAGCCAGGACTTTGATTTTGAGAAGAATCTCGCGCTATTTAACAAGCAAGCCGTCTGGGAGGAGATAAACTCCTTGAAACCCGACGTAGTGCGTCAATCGGAGGGAAATCGTGGGAAATACCGTCACGATGAGAATATCATTGTCTCAAAGCCAACGAGTCTGCGTCAAATCATCGTTCCGGCAAACGATGTGCGAGAGTACGTGACTGACGACGGTTTAATCATCCCCAGCATCACAATCGACCTGCACAGACAGCTGATTGGCGCGGCGGATCGACTGGGAATCAGCTGGGAGCGAAGGGTAACGTGTTTACCTGTAGATTATTAATCTGAGTGGCATTAAAACGCGGAATTTTCAGGTGGAACTGCTTGGCCGAGCTGGCGCAGAGATAATTCTTCAGCTTCTGGGCGGTGGGCACCGTCTCAACCCGAAAAATGCCCACCAGTGGCCGACGGTTGTTGCGCTCTGTGGACCCCATCGATCTGGAGCCGCGGGCGTGAATTGTGCGCGACAATTGGCCACACACGGCGTTAAAACCGTGGTGTACGTGGAGAATGCGGAAAATGTGTCGCTACTGCAGGAGCTGTCACTCTATAAAATGACGGGCAATCGAGTGGAGACCAAGGTGGACAAATTGGATATTTTTGTGGATCTGATTATCCTCGCGCTCTTTGAGGAACACTCGCCGAGAAGCGTAGCCGCTGTGGCCAAGTGGGTAAACAGCAATCGCGCACCCGTACTCGCCATTGAGCCACCGTCTACTGGCACACCCGGTATTCAGAGCAAATTCAGTGTTGTTGGTGGCTTGCCGCTGTCTCACAGCCCCGACAACGGTCGGCTCTACCTCTGCAACCTCGCTCTACCCAACAAAGTCTTTAGCGACGTTGGAATTACGTATCGCTCGCCGTTCGGGCCAAAGTTCGTTATTCCCCTGCACTGCGATGACTCTTAGCGATGAAATATATCTCGTGACAGAATAGTGATAATATAAATTAATTCTGCGGGAAATCAAGAAAAATACGTGTTGATGGGCCTCATAAATTTCGCGATCAATTTCATCTAGATTAATAGTAATAATCATTTATTTCAATGCGTATTTAAATTCAGCTGACGATTTACTTATTATTTTACGGGAAATATTTCAACATTTCAAAAAGAAAAATTATATATTCTTCGTACAAATGCCCGTGAAAATATTTCCATGAAAAAATTACGAAATAATAGATTTTTTTGTTTATTTAGTTTTTTTGTATATTATATAAATTTTCATAACGATATTTCGGGTATTTTATGATTAATTTAGTTTTGTAATAATATAAACAGTGTGAGATTAGAAAATTATTTTTACATTTAAGCGAACAAACAAAGCAAAAGACTTTTTCATGCGCCACATCGTATTAATACCAGTGTTTTATATGTCTACTGATTATCAATTCATGCAGTTATTTATCCTTGGTGTTTTCTTCAGTCAACACACGATGCGAATCTTAAATGGAGACATGTGACACACTAGTGCGAATAGTTCTAAAGACTTTGTGCGTGCACACAGTACATTGTTGCCCATGTGTTGACTGCATAAATTCAATATTTGTCTGTACCGTACTGATATGAAAGTTCACTGTATAATGAAACGACTTCGCTGGGCGTTGTGAAAATTGTGTGATTTGTCAGAAGTGCTATTAAAAGTTATTCCTTCCGAAATATCGTGTTTCCGCTCGACTGATTATCGTTACAGACCTTGGTCTGCCCACGTTTTTTCTCGTTTTTTTTTGCATTAGCGTTAATTGAGATTATCAATACGTGTTACAGTGCGATATTTATACTGAATTATCTTGCACTCTACTGGATATGATTTTTGTCTTCGATTCTGGGGTGTTATCTTGTCGAGATTACATCGCTCTTATCAGACACAGTCGCGAGCAACCGAGCGAAGAGAGAGTGTGTGTTATGTGTGCTGCAAGTGATAGACTAATATAAGATTTTTAGTTGACATTTACGATGACTGATGATAAAGTTGCCATCGGTAAAACTTTCACATAGTAGCCTTGAAATTACTTCAATGTCATGTAATGACGGTTTTTAGTTGTGTGCTCGCAAGGATATATATATTTAACCGCAGATCGTGTAAGTAGGCTGTTAAGTGATGAAATTAAGCACAGATTGTTGGAAAATTACTGCCAGTAAAATTGAATATTAACGGGAATAAGGAAATACAAAATTTCATCACGATTTACACAACTGATGTGAAATTCTGAGATTATGCCTGGAACATTGACATACCCAATGTATGTTGGAGTCGAGAGACCAACTCCTCGACGACGAGCATCCACATGGAATGCTCGACGCCGCTCTCAAGATCACAGTGCTCCGCAGCGACCCGCGAGATTATCTCTCGCTGAATTACTGATAGTAAGAATTTTTTTCAATATCTTCTGCGTACAGTTTTTCCAGCTGATTTACTCGCTCTCATCTGACTGTGTGTGGTATAATTTTTTGAATACATGGGTGTGGCCTAGAATTAACGAAAAATTGACGCTTTAGCAGAAAGCACAGAGGTTAAAATATACAAAAGTGAAATGCACTTTTGTGACTTCTTAATCTGATGATGACAATATACAAATCTTTTATGACACACGTTCAATTCCGCAGTAGAATTATGTATGACGTAGCTTGTTTTCATCCTGAGCCTGATTTTGTGGATTTTATATTACTTATTTTCTTTTAATTTATGCACATAATCTCGAGGAGGTAATATAATTTATAACCAGGCAAAAATCACTCGTGCATGTAGAGATTTTATTAAAATAATTATTAGTAATATAATTTATTTATTATCATTGTCAAGATGTATTATTATAAATTTTAAATAATAGTAAAAAAAATTATACATAAAAATTTATATTTGACCAAAGTTGGATTATTATAAAAGTTTAAAAAATCGCGTGGACAGGTGGCCGCCATCTTTGGAAATGTGTGTGTGTCATATCCGTAATCCGGTGAGATATATATGTATATATCTACTCTGTCTAGTGTGTGGGAGTGGGGTTAACACAAAATAGGTTTCTTCATGGCATACACGATACTGCGATTCTTCATAAATTGTGAACAAAAATTACAATAATTGAGAATACACAATTAATTGTTGACGATATTCATGGCAGACGAGCATGTGCATGGGTACAATCCAACGGCCGGCGCCGATGACGACAGCGTATGTATTTTTTCGTGACACTTTGACAAGTAGAGGTTGGAAGTTGGTCGTTAACAAATTTACAAGGAATGTCACTTCATACAAATCAAATATTTTCCATCATTATACCAGTATAAAAACTATATTTTCTACAATTTCAAATAACATTTCAGTTGAATATGTCTATTATTTCTCATGAAAAGTTAATCGTTTTTCTTTCGATGAAAAAACCTTTTTTTTCACTCATAAATTGACATATTTAAAAAGTTTCTTTGTCATTCAAGTCCGTTACTTGTTATCAGTGTTTAAACTGTTTGTTGACTTGTGATTAGACCCGTTTCCAGTTATTTTTCGGTGGATTGTGTGCGAATGGTGACGTGAAAACAAGTCTCAGATTTTTCAAATAATTTTGTCTTTCGTTTTTTTTTTTTCATTTTCTTATATAGATCATCTCTTTTTCAGAATGATGAATCAACAAGCAGACTGAGATTACGAGTGGTAGCAGGCCATCAACTTGCTAAAAAGGATATTTTTGGAGCCAGTGATCCCTATGTTCGAATCGATCTGTACCCTATTAATGGCCAAGAGACTCTTGACTCTGTACTTACGAAAACCAAAAAGAAAACGCTCAATCCCGTCTGGGATGAGGAATTTATATTTCGAGTAAGTTCAACAATCATTTAAATATAAATATAAGTAGATATTTTCATTTAAATTGTTTTATATTTAGGTAAAACCAGCTGAACACAAGCTGGTACTGCAGGTTTTCGATGAAAATCGACTAACAAGGGATGATTTTCTGGGTATGGTTGAATTAAATCTCTCCAACTTGCCCAGAGAACAATCTGGAAGAACAATTCCCGCCAAACAGTACATTCTACGTCCACGTAGGCAAGTTGCAATTAATAACGCACCGTCGTTAAGATAAGAAATCAATTGTTCGAAATAGTGGCCCACGATCAATCCCCCACTCAACGTTGTTATTATTTTTTTCAGTCATTCCAGTCAGAGGCCAAAAATACGAGGCACTCTCGAGCTATACCACGCGTATATAATCGATGCTACGACACAGGAAAATGGCGATGCTGACGCGACTTCAGACTCGGGTGGGTGGGAATTACTCGATCAGCCGAGTCCAACGGCAGAAGTTCCTTTGCCCCAGTCATCAGAGGTGATTATTTTCCGTCCTTGACACTTGTAAAATGTATTTTTACGTGTTATTATAATTATTAGGTGCAAGCTGGTCCTTTGCCGCCAGGTTGGGAGGAACGACATGACGCCAACGGGCGAACTTATTACGTAAATCACATAGCAAGATTCACACAATGGGAAAGACCAACGACGTAAGTTTTCTGCCTTCGTATCTGCATGCTGACTTGCCAGTGATAACACGAAATAAATATTAACGCTTGCAGAGAAAATGAGAGACCTGCAGATGGCTCGAATGAGAGAAGAAATCTTGACACTGCAACTACAGAATTTGACCGACGATTTCACATTAGTGTGGATGACGCTGAAAGCAGGCAGCATCGCAATTCCAATACTCGACCGGTCAGTTGGGTTTTATTAATTATTATGTTGATGATGCTGGCTATTTGCAGCTAGATATTTTTTAATACGTTCGCGGGTTTTACTAACTTGACTTTCATGAGTAACAATTCCCCCTGTACTATGATCCAGCTTCTAATAGTCTCAATTAAGTCTGAATCATAATTTTTTAAAGAATTAATTGGATATTATATTAAAAGCATTGGGTTTTAGGGACTTTTCTGTCTTTTTACACCGAGTATTCTCATTAAATATTTTTTATCGATTGAATTTTTTACTTAATTTAATAATTCTAGTTGAAAATTGTCTCAAGGTACTCCTACCGTCTGACGACTGGTCGTAGATCATCGTGAAATTTTTCGACAATGTTCGTTTCGGATCGTCACGAGTGGTCCCAAAATTTCAGGGTAGGTCGCCGGCCATATAAGTAAAAAAATTAGTCTCTAAAATCGGACTTTTAATACGGGCGCTTATGAGAAAATCGTCGGGTTAGCGCGATTTTTCGTATTTTCGACGAATTAACGGTCGTATATTTAAGCAAAAAACTTTCTAAATTATTCATTAGGCCTTTTAATATTAGAATATTACAAAAAAAGTGAAAGTTGCTCACCAAATAGAGCCAAATACTACGTCAAAAATTAAATTTTTTGATATATTTAATGAGAATACTTGATAAGAATTATTTCGCAAATAGCATGGCGGTATGTAGAAAATTATGCATGTATGTGTAAGGATGAGGAATTATCGCACGACGAAGATGACGATGAAGTGGAACGTGGACCGCATGAAAATGCCGTTGCCGAAGTATCGTCAGCCAGTGATTCAGACCACTCTGTCGACCATTTTGGCTATCTTGGCGAGTGTGATGATCAGGTATACGTGAGACTTCAATTCGCTTGATCATTGTTTGATGAGAAACTAAAACCCGTTCACTCCTTTCTTCAATTTTTTCATTGTTTACACACACTCTAGAATTGACGCAAGCATTTCATTCCACTTCCCACATAATTTATTGTATTTTATTTTGGCTTATCTGATATTCTGATTGTAAAAACTGAATTTCCAGTCGTCACACTGACCCACTTTTTATATTAACTTTTTTTATTTATTCGTGTTTACAGAGCGATGACAATGTCGACAGTCCCGCTGGTTCTCGAAGATCCTCTGAGCAGGTAAAGTGTTTCCGAGGGATATGCTAATTGTCAGATTTAATATCTAATGGATAAAACTTTTTTTTTCAGCCCTCATTGCCCATTCCCAATGGCGACGGGTTGCCTCCAGGGTGGAGCATGCAGTTGGCACCGAACGGACGAATGTTCTTCATAGATCACAATGAAAGAACTACGACATGGGTCGACCCACGAACTGGACGGCCAAGTCCTATGCCTAATCACAATGTGCCTTCAGCCACTCCCAGAAGCGATTTAGATCAGCTTGGGCCACTTCCAGAGGGTTGGGAGGAACGAGTTCACACGGATGGCCGAATCTTTTTTATCGATCACAGTATGAATTGAGATAATTTATTGTTTGCGGTCATTCGACCGAGCGCCACCTTCCAACTTACTTTTTTTTTACTTACTAAATATCTTGCCCGGGACAATAGACCATTTTTATTTTACTTTTTGCCAACATTTCTACGGTTTTTTGGCTTTTAAGGGAGAAAAACATCTCTTGGAGTTTTACGACATGAAAAAACAAATATTTCTACTCGATTTATCTTGATTTTCTACTACTAATATAATTTTTTAAAATTAATTTCAATGACTAATTGTTTTTTTCTATTCAAGATACCAGAACAACGCAGTGGGAAGATCCTCGCATGTCAAATCCACAAATTGCCGGGCCAGTAAGTGTTTTTTTCTTCTTTTTCTACTTTATACCAATGTAATTCTGTTAAAATGTCACAAGTTTAATCACTGCGATTATGTTTCAGGCTGTACCGTACTCACGGGACTATAAACTCAAATATGAATACTTGAAATCACAATTGAGGAAGCCGGTGAGTAGTTAGATAAAGTATTAAATGAATATTAAAATTAAATTATATTAAAAGTTATATTTTATTTACAGAACAGTGTACCAAATAAATTTGAGATTAAAGTGGCTAGAAATAATATTCTAGAGGATTCTTATCGTATTATCAGTTCGGTTAATCGAGTGGAGATATTAAAAACCAAATTATGGGTAGAATTTGAGGGTGAAGTTGGTTTAGACTATGGTGGATTAGCACGTGAATGGTTTTTTTTCCTGTCCAAGGAGATGTTTAATCCGTATTATGGCCTTTTTGAATATTCTGCAATGTGAGTATGAAAATAAAAAAAATAATTATATACTTTGTCGCTTTTTAAACGTACTAAATTTACATTTTTTTAATATTTCAGGGACAATTATACGCTTCAAATCAATCCATTTTCCGGTGTTTGCAATGAGGAGCACTTGAACTACTTCAAGTTTATCGGGCGTATCGCAGGCATGGCAGTTTATCACGGAAAATTGTTGGATGGTAAGTATTTTATACTGTTGAAAAAATTTAAAATTTATATTTTGATTAAAAAAAAAAAATATTATACGTATATGTATGTTTTTACAGCCTTTTTCATACGTCCATTTTACAAAATGATGTTGTCAAAGGCCATTGACCTAAAAGACATGGAGAGCGTGGACTCGGAATACTACAATTCCCTGCTGTGGATCAAGGAGAATGACCCGAGTGAGCTGGAATTGACATTTTGCGTGGATGAGGACAGTTTTGGTCATACATCGCAACGTGAATTAAAACCTAATGGCGCAAATATTCCAGTAACAGATGAAAATAAGGACGAGTACATAAGTTTGGTTATTCAGTGGAGATTTGTCGCACGAGTTCAGGATCAAATGAATGCATTTTTAGAGGGCTTTGATGCTCTTGTTCCTCGCACGCTGCTTAAAATATTTGATGAACACGAGCTTGAACTTCTCATGTGTGGTATTCAAAATATTGACGTGAAAGATTGGAAGAAAAATACTCAATACAAGGGCGACTATCATGCCAATCATATTACTGTTCAGTGGTTTTGGCGTGTTGTTTTGTCATTTAGCAACGAAATGCGTGCCAGATTGTTGCAATTTGTCACGGGAACATCGCGGGTGCCTATGAATGGCTTTAAAGAACTCTATGGAAGCAATGGGCCGCAATTATTTACCATTGAAAAGTGGGGATTGCCGGAAAATTATCCCCGAGCTCATACTTGGTAAGTTTTTTTTATCTTATCTCTATTTTTTTACGCTGTTTTCCATGGGAAAAAAATTTCTTTTTAGCTTCAATCGTATCGACCTGCCTCCGTATGAAAACTACCAACAACTCAGGGATAAGCTGATAAAGGCTATTGAGGGTTCTCAAGGCTTCGCGGGGGTCGATTAGCGCGAGATAGCATTTTTTATGATCATACCTGTAATATAATGTATATTGCAAAAAAAAATAATATTAATAGTTATCATAATACGATTAATAGTTATAATAATAATAGTTATAGTAATAATATCTGCAAAATAATTGGGAATAATATTTTTAATGATTCTTTGAAAAATAAAGTTAAGTTTGTTAAAACTGCAAATACGTACGCGATTAGAGATGAATTGTATAGTTTATGGCACATAAATTTGTCTTCTTTAAAGATAATTAAAAATTCTGTCTAATTTTAGTTATTAAAATAAAATTCGGTCAAAAGAAGAAGATAAAGAAAAAGAAGACAGTTAATTTTACTAGAGACTGTTTTAATTCGCCTTCTTGTATTTGTTGAATAATTATGAATTTTATCCTGTTGAGTAAGTTGAAAAAAAAAAAAAAGAAAAACGAACGAGGGAAGTGTGTATATAGATTTTTAGCTTGTATAGGATATTAAGGCAAATGAATTTTTATCGATATGTACGAGGACTGTGGAAATTTGCATGGTATAACAAAAATTGGACAGAATTAAATTAATTATATTTAATAATACAATTGTCACAGATTATACTAATTATTTTTAATTAAAGACATATTATGTTTTGAATATGATAAAAAATATCAAAGAGTTTCCATCAACAAGCTTAATCCAATTATTGTAACACAGTAAATTTCAAGCATAATGTAATCCTATAAAAAAAATAAAGCCCATCAAATTATATCCGCAATCTTAAACTCATCTAACACAGTAAATCTTCTCTATCCAATCACGTTTTATAATGCATCAAAAAATACATAACTATCAACCGCCTGGGAACGTAGCTTGCAAAGAGGTGCGGTTTGAAAATTTTTTTCTTTATATTTATCCCGTGTGTTATCACCACTCAAAATTTGCATATCCAAGTAAATTCAAATTTTCGCGCGTTGGCGCGCAAGCGCCATCTTGTGCCTGCGCGCCATCTTGAATTCCACAGATCGATTGTGCGCGCGCGGCGAAGCCATTAGGAGATGGTGTGTGATTCTCACAGAGTGAACATCCGCAGAGTCAAAAAAGACCGCTGAGAAGTGGGTATAACATCCACCACACATCGATTTACAGTCGGGGGTTTGCGTGCTTTAAAATTCGTCGTGTCCGTGAATACTTGTGGATGTTTTACAGCCGTGAAATCGTGGACAAATGCGCGGAATTGTGCGAGTGATTGTGGAACAAAGTGGTGTTGCGTATTAAGTGATTGTTGCCGGTTAATATGGTGATATAGAAACAACAAGGCAGTTGGTTATGCGGTGCTTCTGGCTACGGACAGCCCCCGTTCAACCCTCGTTGTACAATTTTCACCGAGGGAAGCCCTGTATATTTTTGTCCTGGAGTTTACTGCATTGCAGGTTAGTTCACACTACATTTACCTGTATCAATATTTCATTGGCCCAACAATCCAGCCAGATATGTACTTACATTTTGTGTGTCGCACTCACACCAGCGAGTTCATTACCCCCTTGTCGTGTGAACAATATAGGTTATACGCTCGAGTATCCAAGCTTTTTTGTCTGTTCGCCCTCATCTGTGTCTTCCTGCCATTGTCTCTGTATTTTTCTCCTCTCCGGGCACGAATAAATTAGATTATATCCAGTGTGCTGTGTGGCAAGAAAGAAACGATTGTCACGCACTTGTCATTCAAGTCCCAAAGATGAATATTATTAAAATTCAGACGACAGATTGTCATCGTGACAAATCTCCGATCAATTCTATGCTATGGAAATTGTAGACTCATTGGGATGTGCTACGGCATTGCGCTTCAACAAATTTAGATGCTAGATATCCTTTAAGACTTAACACGTCTCTGAACTCGCTCGGTGAGCAAGTCGTCGTCGTCGTCGTCATCGTATTCATTGGTTTTATGCTGCGGGCATTAATACGTCTTGTCTGCCAACCGCAAAGGACGCTCTCTCAATTGCACAATTGACGTGCTATTCTGCGATGAGGTTCCTTTGTCGCAATCTCTACAAATAAAGGACACAACTTGGGGGCTCTCGCGCGCACATTCACGCTGATTGTCCTCTCCTTCAGACCAAGATGAGAGATAAGTTGCCAGATGAGAGCAACTCGCGTGTGCGTCTTCTCGATACATGTATTTTCTTATCAAAATTGCTGCTTTATATTACTAAAGTTTAGCCAATATAAATAAATATTTCACTGCTGACACACAACACTCAGAGAATGGAAGAATTTAGTTGATTTTTCATGCATAAATACGTTTGGTAGATGAAAAATTGATTTTTTCCATGTGGAAGTATGGTGAATCCATTTATTAAGGATACATTTTGCGATAATAGTGACAAATATTTGATTTGTTTTTACAGTTAGAACCATTTTTTAAAATGTTAAAATCGATTTATTGACTGTTAGGGGAATGTATGAGCTACCCTGCGGCGTAGATACCTAGTAATGAATTTATGGTTTAATTATTATGACCTGGGATGTTGAAAATCGCAATTCTAACATTTAAAATTCATTTAGACATATTAAATATTGTAATTTTTCATGTTCCTCAGTGATTATTACTTTATTTTGGATAAAAAACCCTGAAATTTCTGTTTTTACGACTTTCTAACGATACATATTTCCTCAAAAAACCAATTTTAAAAGTTTTTCCTTCTAAAACCAAGGGTAAAAGGGACAACTAATTATTTTTATAACAAAAACAGCTATAAATAATTATTTTAAAGTAGTGATTATGGCTGGAAATTTATAGCCGATGTTTTTCCAAACATTTTTCCGTATTTTTTGTTTCAAAACGTCAATTAGGGCACGAGAAAATTTTAATTAACAATTTAAAAAAATGACGATTGCCCTCTAACTATGCAGGCAAACCGAGGTTTTATTTTTTTCAATAAAAACATTTAAAAAAATAAGTTATGTTATAACTAACAATTTTCCAGTCGATTTCAGTTGATAAATACTTCTTAAAAATAAATAAATAAACATTGATTAATCCAAAATTTTTGAATTAATTGATAGAAATAAATTATTAATTTATTTTTAAGCAGGAATTTATTTATATATTTACTATACCAAGTAACTAATATAAAATTTATTAACTCATTATTAATTATTAGTGAATTTTGCTGTTAGTGAATACATTCTGATTATATTATTTCGATTTTAGAAAAGTTTATACTTATAATTCATTATAGAATAAAATATTTTGTTCAGCGCGGAGATATCCAACTAATCCGGATAATAATCTGTCTCTATGTGGATGAAATATATAAATAGTGTTATGAGTTTTGTGATGGAGGAAATTAATTTATTAGTCCGTTGGCCCCGGCGGTTCTCTGATGGCGTGGTACTGACATGAAATGGGAGACACAAGGAATGAAGTAGCTGATGGTATAGTGTAGTGTGCCTATTTACGGCATTGCTTCACAAAACAAAATGGCATTGAGTCACGGAGACTAAGAAACGGGATCTCTCTCGCGCATTTACCGCAGATCCCGAGGGCCATTGTCTCGAGAATATCGCGCGTGCGATGTAAAGAGGGGCTCTGTCGATGGAGATTAATGGAAAGAGAACGTGAGACAAGGTCCAGTGGGATTTTGCATTATCGGCACAGAAGCGTGCTTTATACATCACATATTTGCTGGTGCATTGCAGTGAATATATAGTTTGCTGGCCCAATGTGTGCACATATGCGTGCCAACGACGCTTTTGCCCGGTCCATTGTAGTATAGCCCATGCAATCTTGTCACTCACAAAGTCCCCGGATGTACGTATATGTCCTGTAGCGTCACACGACAATTTCCCTAGCTGAGCGAATTTATTTTTCATTCTCTTCTCTGATGCCGTCTGGCGCGCAATCCTCTGATGCAGCCAGGGGCTGTCTCTAAATGTTCCGTTGAAATGAGTATATAGCTCTGTACTCATGAATGATAAGTCATTGGCGTGAGAATTCTCGTGCGCGCCTACTCGCATTCTCTCTCTATCGATCGCATTTCTAGCGCTGCTCTGCAGAAAATACCAAAAAAAAAATAAACGGGATTTTTTTGTTGTTTTGTTTTCGTGCTTTCCATCAGTGCCCAAATGTCGTGCACGCGGTGGCGAGACAAAAATTAATGTCCGAGAACCAAGAGAAACATTTTCATAGCGTCACACCATGATGTACTCTGACATATTTTTAATTCCTCAACGTTGACTTCTGATTGATCGGGTCATCGCACATGCTCGCCCACTTTTTTTCTTTGTCGCTCGATATACAAACATTGCCAGTTAAAAAATTTGTTTTTTTTTTTTTTTTTTCGTCAAAGCAACATTTTTTTTTACTCGATTTAAATAAAAGCGAAATTTAAAAAATGATATGTCTTAAAAAAAAAAAAAAAACTTTTTTAATTCATAAGAAAAAGAGTTACAATTTGTTTAAATTACGTTTTTATTAAATAATAAAAAAAAATATATTGTTTTGATAAAAAAATACAAAACAGACGATTTTTTGTGTTGAAAATTTTAGAGATCGTGAATTTTCTTTGTTTGTTTAATGTCATTTGGGGGTGGAGAGAGTGGGATAGACAGGATTTTTTACTTTTCTACATTTTTGGAGTAATGGATGCTATTGTTAGTTGTGAAAAATATTGAATTTTCGTTCTTTTTTTCATATATATCTATGAAAAGAACTTCATTTTTCCAACAGAATGTACTATTCGTTAGTTTAATCATTTTTTCATGTGTTTCAATTTTTTTTTTTTGTTATTCGACTACACTCTATCTAATTAAAAGAAGCATTTACATAGCTAGGCGCGTATACGTGAAACCTTTGATTGGATTGTGCGCATGTGTGTATCAATTTTTTTTGTTCGCTCTGGTAAATGAATAATAATTCTGTCCATGCATATATACATAAGAGACATTTTTTTATTACATTTTGTCAGACATGACTGTATGACTGCCTTTCACTGGAATTGCATTTGTTTTCACGCCACTTGGCTATTATATTCGATATATATTTATATAAAACATGAGTGAGCAAATGACGACAATTGACCTCACGAAATTTAACTCTGACCCTCAGAGGTATTTAACTGATTACATATTGGCCTGAGAGTAGACAGAGTTTCAAAAATAATTATATTAATCAACTATGTTTTTTAAATGTCAACAATTTTATCTAATTAATTTATCTCTCAATTATATCCGAAAAACACACAATAAAATAATTATATTTATACTGAGAGATGGAAAAAAAAACTGAAAACTGTAATGCGATACTGTTTAGTATTTTTTTAGTGTACAGTATATAGTTTTACAGTAAATAATGGTTAAAAATAAAATTATTTTTTATCACGTTCATTTATAAATTGCTTTTTCAATAATTTAATCTAAATATTTTCAACGTTAACGTGACACGTGACGTTAACGTGACAGTCAACTGAAAATGCCAAAACAAAATTGATTAAATGAATTATTGCCATTACAATGTTGCCATATATACCGTTAGTAAAATCGTAAAGTTTATCTTTTTTTTTTTGACTTTTTCAGATTTTCAAAATAAAATTGGTGATTAAACTTCGATATTTGTGTGAAAAAAAATTTTCTTTGCTTTTATAACGATTTATCATTTATTTTTTTAATGGTAGGGTTGAAAAATGTTTTTTTTTTTTTTTACTTTATTTATGTTTTTTATAATTTTATTTTTTTTTATTTGATGATTTTCAAGGTATTATGTTGAATTTTTTAAATAAAATTGTAAGAATTAATGATGAAAAATTGACAAATTTGTTGTTTGATGAGAGGTAAAAGTGTTTTTGAGTGTAAAAAAAATATTTGTTGGTAGAGAGAGGGAAAAGCACCACCACCGCAATGCAGATATCGCGCCCGCGACGCTGAAGATTAATTCGTCGCGTTGCCTCCATCATTGCGCTTCAAAACAATTTCTTCCACTCGCTAGTCATCTCCCCTTTTCACTTTTGCTACGTTACACCCCTAGGGGTTGGCTTTTCTCATCGCAGGCAGGCAAAATAGGAGTTTGATTGAGGGAATTTCAATAATATATTGCGTGTGTCGTAAAATGCCTGTAACAAAAGTCCAGAATTGTTTCCTTTTTTTCTTCTTCTTAAAGACACAAATGTTATTTGTCTCTTTGCCATATGTGTGTGCAGAGTCAAAGAAAATATTAGAGTATATGTCATGCTCACCATATATACCGGATATGTCGATATAAAGTTCAGTATAGGTATGAATTATGTAAACCTATATATTTCTCCTGGTATTTCCTCGATTTTACGAGCCACGTGGAGCTCGTCTGCGGTTTAATAACTTTATCATCGTCGTAATCTCGCTCCGGGGAGTCACAAGATTTTCACGACATCTGACGGTCTCAGCTTGCAATATATATTAATTTAAAATCGATAGAAATATGTTGAAAAAGTTGAGAAAAATTTTTTTTTTCCCCTCCCATCAATATTGATATACTTAAATAATTTTTCTTTGGTTTATTTTTCATTGATAATTGTTGACTGGTGTGGGGATTAAATATTGAGAGAAATCGATGATAGAGAGAGAGAGAGAGGTGGAGTAGAAAAAAAAATGTTTAAATTCAAGAAACGAAAGTTTGAATAAATTCAATGGCTTTCTTCTCGTTTCATTCACGCTCACTTGATCGTATAAATAAAATTTTTGTGGCACACTTTTTCGTCGAATTTTTTTCTTTCATCGTGGAAACTTTGCGACAAAGATTTAATAAATATATACATATAAATTTATCGATGAATCACAATAAAAATAAATAAAAAGACGAAAAAAAAAACATATATACATATAAAAACAAATGGTTCAATGTATGAAGAAGAGAAAATAATTATTTTACCGCGAGCGAATCAAAGCATTTTTTCATTTGAATGCAACTATTTGTACTTTAATTATGAAAAGCCGTATTGTGAGGAATTTTCATTAAATCCCATGAACACAGATTCCTGGTATTGTGTGACGGCAGAGTAGGAAAAAGGCTAGAGGATAAAAAAACCAAAAGTAGGAAAAAAAAAAAATTGATGCGTGAAGAGAAAAAAGAGTGAAAGGAACGGATGAATGGAATTGCTGGCGAGAGATTCTCGCTGTCTCTCTGTTTCTCTCTATCTTTCTATGGGCATGCGAAGCAAAAAGCTCTTCCAAATATAGTCAGCCAGACTCACGGAATATTTCTGTCTCTCGACAACGACTATCTCTATACGCGGATGGCACCCTTCAGTAGCAGTAAAGGAAAACCATTCCGTCGCATATATAGCTCTGAGAATATAAACGCTGGCTAAGCAACTTCTGTACATACGGAATACATTGACGGCTCGGCGATATATAGCATCAGGCGTTAGTAAATCTCACTGCGCAACTTCCGGAAGTGATAAATATATACAGCATCTCGCATTCTACAACGCGGTGGCGCGATTCCACCCTTCGTCTACACGTGTGTATACACGACAAACGCGCATCACCGTATCATGGGTAATTGCCTGTCGATATATATAGTTGCATTTGACTTTCGCTTAGGCACATACTACACGCCTCTTCGTCGTCCTATCTCTGTACTACTATGTAACTTAATCTCCAAGGTGACTTTTGACCACTCCAAAAATTTGTTTATCATTGTAATTGACATTTTATCCCCCATTAAACACTTGATTTGGATTATTTCCTTAATTTTATCAACTAAGACGTTTATATATGTTGAAAACACTCATTTTTTTACTGCAAAAATGATTATAAAGTGGATAAAAATTTTTTTTTTTTAGTCAATAAAAATGGTAAAAATGAAAAAAAAATTTTTATCAAATTTTATATCGTTTTTTTTTTTTTAGTTATTTCAATTATTTCTCCGTTTTTAAGGGTAATATTTTGCATCATTTTCGTGATATTTTGAAAAATCTGAATTTTTAAGAAAAAAATAGAAAAAAAAAAAAAATAAATAAAAGAGTATAAAGTTAAAACACGTTTGTCGCGATGTTTATTGTGATAAAAAAAAAAAAAAAACGAGAAATAATTTACATGAAGCAATTCATAATGAGTGTGTTCACATAACTTGCGAAGCTCAGTTTGTATTAGAATTCCTAAGCGTGCAAATCGATTTCAGGTCATTTGCTTCAATTTCACACGATACATTGCGTGAGTTGGGTGGTATGTTCACCAATAAATATAGAACAATGTATACACTGGTTTGCTAACATAGCGAGTAATATGGCCCGGTTTTCCATATGCGTGTGCCGAAGGCGTGTACCTTGGTCGCTCTGGGCGCACGACAGAAATTGCAGGCACATATCTGATGAAGTCCGATAACCCGATAACCGAAGAGCACAACCCTAAGCCCGCTTCATTGCACACAACAGCAGCATAGGTCGAGCATATACACCAACCTCTATTTGTTCGGCTTTGTTCTCCGCATTTCTGCGTGATTACTATTTCTGATTTTAACGAGAAAATCCAAAGCGGCAAAACGGATAAACAATGCAAATTTCTATTCAGCCACGCGGATCCACTGCCAAATGTTCGCGCGGTAAATTGAGTGTGCTTTGCGGGCATGTGTGTGTTGGAATTTGTAAAATATAGAGTGTATATAGAAATATATATAAAGAATAAGAGACAACGCGTTGAAAAACTGCACGTCTCAAGTGTCGTTGTAGTGAACAAGTGAACAATAGTAAGATCTTGTGCTGTCGACACTCTCCTGTGAACTTTTTTCTCGTCTTTTCTTCCGCCTGACCGTCATTGAATACTTAATACTTACCAAGTTGTCAGAATTCTTGTGATTTTGACAGAAAAAAAATTTTTTTAGATTGAAATCTTGATGATTTTCAGATGTGATGAGTGTTTAAAAAATTTTCTTAAATGTTAAAATCATTTTTTCGGTTGATTATAAATATTTGAGTTTTTTAATTGTAAAAAATTGTCATGAAAAATTTTTGAGATCGAAATTTGGATGTTTTTTTTTTTTTTAGGAGAGATGAAGCTTGAAAAATAATTAAAAAATTAGTTTTTCTATCAGTAAGTAGTATAAATCGGGAAATTGTGAAAATTCTCGTCATTTTGTCATAAACAATGATCTAGATAAAAATCTTGATGATTTTTAAGAGAGATAAATCCTTAAATGATCTTAAAATTTTTTTAAAATTTTATTTAACGTTTAAACGGATTTTTTATCAACTAAATATTTTGACAATTTATATTCGTAATTTTGATTTGCTTTTTTATTGAACGGATGAAAAAAGTCTTTGAAAAAAATGTAAAACTTAAAAAAAAAAAATTATAAATAATTTTTTTTTCATTTATACTGGAATTTTTATAGAATTTTTATGTTTTTGAACGATTTTTCACGTTGTTATAATATTCACAAGATTTAGAAATAATAATTCTTAATATATTGTTTTTAATTTAATTTTTTTTTTATTAATTGTTATATCAAATTGCTGAGTAACGAGGCACTATGTCGAAGCTTTTAATTTATTATTATCGCTTCGGTTGCTATTAATTGCGAGATTCGTTATACAGAGTTTGATAATTTTCTAACCAATACTATACTCTCATATCGATTTTCATCCTTGATAAGGTTAATATTTCACTGTTTTAATTTCCACTAATTAAAAGTTGTTTTTTTTTAATCTATTTATTGAGAAACTTAATACTTTCAATTTATTTATTTATTTATTTTACTCCTGATAAATATTTTAATTGATTGTAATTTTTTTCTTAATGTTACAACAAGTTTTTATGTTTATATTTAAAAATTCGGAAAGATTTTTTCTTTTTTTATTTTTTCAATATACACATTATTGTTTTACTTTTCACAGCTGAAAAAATTCTCACTTCCCTCATAATGATGAAGTTTAGAAAAAGCTTAATTTGTGATTTCTAAAGATAATGCCTCTGTGCACACATCACGCGTAAATTACTATTTGACAGTGATTATTTTAACGTGGGTGTGGAAACAAGTTAGTTACCGGCCAACGCGCACTTTCAGATAAATCTACAGACGTATTTTCTCCCCGAAAACATATATGTATGTCTGTACAACCTCCAGCATCCGTCCGATGGGAAATTCGAGTACATCCGAGCAATGTCAGAGCGCGCCACACCCTCACACGCACCAACACAACTGTAATCACTCAAATAGGAACTTGTAATGCGCGACAGCTCGGCTGCGTTTTCTTTGTGTTTATCCAATGCGGCCCACTCGTTCACCGGATGTAGATACATCAAAACCTGTAGTGGGTGTGTGCTGCACTCTTCATGGCAATTATATGCCTTTTTATTCTTAACCCGTCTCGCCACCACAAATATCCATCTATACACGTTGAAAAAAGTTTTGTTTTGTTTTTTTTTTTTTTTTTAAATTAATTAATGTGATAAAAAATTTATAGATATATAAAAAAACAAAAAATTTTTAGTGTGTAAAGTGGAAAAAAAAATTCTATTTTATTCTATATTTTCTGATTTTATGCTGAAAAATTTTGAAAATTTTTCTCAATGTTTTGCGTTTTTGCGCCTATTTTTATTGCAGTAATGAAAAAATAAAATAAAATTTAAATTTTTAACACAGCAGTCATTTTTAAAATTGACGTCTTTTTTTTTTTAAACTAAAAACCTTTAAAAAATTAATTGTTCTGAAGAATTCATAACAAATTGTTCTAATTTTTGTTTAAAGCCAAAAACTGTTATTAAAATTGATATTTTTTTCACATTTTTTCAACTATGCGATGTCTAAAAATTTTAAAATATTTTTTTCAATGATTATCGTCCTTAAATTTCCTTTAAAAAAATTAACAAAAAAAAAAAAAAACAAAACAAATTACCTCATAATATTTTAAAACCATAAGAAAAAACCGCGTATATGATAAATAAAGCAATGAAATATTTTTAAAAATATTGTTTAATGTTAAAAAATTGATTGAAAAATTTTTTCTTTCATCAAAAGATATCTCAATTATAATTGGTTGAAATTCTTCTCTAGAATTTACGCTTGATTGAAGGTCACCCGTTAGATAGTGTGCATCTTCACGCTCGGCAAGTCGGAAGTGACGTAACGAAGTTACCGCCCGTGCCGGAAGCGAATCGGTATTTCATTCCGCGCTGCATGTGCAGTGTGTATAGCGAGGTGCACTACTGAAACTATCTCCTTTTGCTTCTATACTGCTATATGTAAACTCTCAACGCATATATGTTTATATATGTACATATATACCTCATAAAAGTTGGCTAGCTTCGTTACGGTCATAGTATTAGAGTTGAGAATATAGAGAGCGGCTTTCCAATATTGCCAAGGATAATCACGTATCTTCAACTGACGCCCAAGAGAGAGAAAACACTTCTTTGCGTGTCTTGCAAATCGATTTTCTTGGATTTTACTGCCCTAAAGTCACTATTTCCCATGTTTCTCTTTGATTTCCGCAATGTTATATGTTTCTTCTGCATGTTATCAATTTTAATCCCCCCCCTTGAAGTTTACACTCTCTAATTTTATAATTTTTTTTTCTACTCACTTGATGTACACAGTTTGCCTTTCCTTCCGTTTGACTTCCCTAGAGGTCATTACGGGATTAAATTTCCTTGCAATCTCCCGCACGATCTTCCCGGAATTATAATGGCGTTTTATGTTACGGATTTTTTTTTTTGTAAATAAGGGTAGGGGGGGGGGTGTTATTTGAATAAACAATGCCAAGATAATGCGTGTGCGCGCGTGTGTATAATGTTATTGAGAGAGAAAAAGCAATAAATCGTTGTTGTGAAATTTTTCAAGATACCCAAAATGGGACTTTTCGTTTGGTTGGGATATTTTCTCTGTGTTGTACTGTCTCATCTATTTATTCTTCTTTCCCCCGCCGTCATTCCGAATGATAGCTCTATATATTCTCGCGTTTATTTATTTATTTATTTTTTTCTTCTTCTCACTCTTGAGTTGGCCTTCTATACAAGTTTTCAAGCGTCTTCGCAGTCGCTCAGTCTTCCTCCAAACTTTCTTCTGCTAGTGCTCGTTGGCTTGTGTCGTACTGCGGAAATTGTTCCGAGCTATCGTCGCCTTCTTTACACTTGGGCGCTGCAAAACCCACTTCGAATGCCAATTGTTCCTTTCGTGTGAAATCCACGTGTGTCGCTTGTGTGTATATTTATTTTCTTGAGGGATGAAAAAAAGTATGGATTTTTTTTTCGACAGTTAAATTATGTTTGAAAGGGTTGTATACGGTGGAATAATTTTTTTTTTTTATGGTAGAGAGTTAGAAGATTTTTTTTTTTTGGCTAGGAAAAAAATTGAGTATTGAGTTTTAGTACTTGGGATTTTTGTTTTTTTTTATTTTGTGCGATGGAGTGAATGCTCGTTTTCGAGGGTGTACAATTAATGGAAAATATTTTCCATGCTATACCCTTTTGAATTTCATTAAATAATAGAGCTCAAAATGTTGGAAATATTCTGAAATAAATGAGATGGAGTTTGAGAAGTATGAAAAATTTTTTTTTAATAGTTGGGTATTTTATGTTTTATTGTAGTTGCTTAATTGAATATCTTTGCTTTAATTATGCAAAAGTTGTTGTGAGAAATTCGATGATAATAATAAACTTTGTTTGATTTTACAGTTTTATATTTTGTGTGTTTAAAGAGAAAAAGATGAACAGAAAAATTTTTGCGATTTTAGATCAAAATATCTTCGAAACTACTGAAGATAAAAATTTTACTCACGAAACCTTTTTTGTAGAGAATTTTATCAGCTACAAAAAAGGTCCTTAACCAAATTTTTCTATCTCGCATCCTGATCAAGATATTAACAAAAAACAATACCGCGTATCTAAAGCCAAAATGATGTACATAAAAAATTATGTTGCTGTTTTAAGTTAAAATATCTTAAAAACTACTGAAGATAAAATTTTTTTTCACAAAACCTTTTTTGTAGAGAATTTTATAAGCTACAAAAAAGGTCCTTAACAAAAATTATCTAACTCGTCTCCTTATCCAAGATATTAGTAAAAAAAAAAGTATGTGTAAAAAAGTTTCAATTTTTATTATTAAAAAATTGTTTTTCATTCAAACGACTAACAATATTTATTAAAAAAATGTTTCACATTAAAATAAAATGATTAAGGCAATAATTACATTTTTTAAAACCAATAATTATATCAATTTGTGGCGTGTGTAAGAGATTGAGAACAATTTTGTTTTTTTTTTTTTTTTCTTCTCCTGTAAAATCAGTTGAGGATCCTCATCAATTACGCAAGCTACTAGTTCTCTGGCTGAACGATTATCAATTTCCGATTGCCATTTCCGTCTCTATTTTATCAGTTATTCAATCATGATTTTTTTTTTATGAAGAAAAAAAAATTTCTATTGATTGATACAGTAATCAAAAAAAAATGTTTTTTCCTCATGGATATTACATTTTAATAACAAAATTTTATTTTACCCCTATATACATATCTGTACCCATGACGAAAAAATCCCTGGCTAACTATAAAGAAGATTTATCGTAAGTAAATTGCTGGCCGTAAAAAATGTCCATAGGGAAAAGAAGAAGAGTAGCGACCGACCCAATGATGTATTTCGCCCTGGCACACTTCAGAGTTCGATTAGCCTGCAATATCGGACAGACACTTATTCACGAGTGACTTCAGTGTGTGACGTAAAAATACAAAGAAAAAAAAAATTTAGGGTGTATTTTCTATTGGTGAAGAGGCTTTCTGTCCGCCAGTTTTCAGTCACGATCATCCCCCTCTTCAGTGACGCAGTCCTTTATGCCTCATTAGACCCTTTAACGCAAACTGCCAGTCGATTCTCCAACCCTCTACTATTCCCTATTGATGCTGCCGGGTGTTTATCACCCATTTCATAAAGTTTCATTTGCCAGTGCCGCGAAATTATGTCCCTAAATTATACACTTGGCCTCTGAGAAATGTGTTATTAATTTTTTAAACGTAAAAAATAATTAATTTCAAGTTAAAAACAAATTTTTACAACATTTTTTTCATTTAATTTGTATTAATTTTAGTAAATTAATAACATAAACCATTGATTAACAAAAAAAACAACAACAAAATTACCGTGTGACAATTTTTATCAGGGATGATTTACCTTTTATTTTTTACAGTAAATTTCAAGGGAAAATTGTTTATTTTATTATTGAGAGTAAAGAAAAAATTTTGTCACATTTTTTTTTTATCTTAATGGTGTGTTTGAATTTTTTTTCTAGTTGTTTAAAGGTTGATGAGATGAGATTAAGATGCTAGGATAATTTTTTTAATGGATATCGTGAGTTTAATTATTTAAAATTGAATTTTTCTTAGAAAAAAATTTTTTAAACGATAAAAAAAAATAATTAAAGTGGTTTTGTGTTGAGTTTTAGGGGTGAAATAGATTTTAGAATGCAGTTTGAATGGATTATGGTATTGTGGTATGGATGATGGAATTTTTATGATAGAAAAGTTCAATAATATTTGAAATTATTTTGAATAACTGTAGCAACAGTTGTTGTAGAGTACTTTTTATATGTGCGCATCTGTGTGATTCGATCAAAGGCACAAACAGCTGATAGAGAGCATCTTGAGAATATCTTGAAGATGCTTTGAGACAAGACTACTTGGTATATAAATTTTTTTTTTAAGTAGAGTTTTCCATTGTTGCAGTTGGATCGAGAGTGGTTATAAAATTTTTTTTGAAGTGATTGACGTATGTTTGACAATCAATATATAAATGATGGTTCTATTTGATAAATTGGGGATTTTTGGTGTCGTGAAATGCAATAAAAGTCAGAACGTTAGTCAGCATGTGTCATTCATATTGTATAGACAATAAAACTATTCTTACTCGCCCATTGCAGAGCATGACACAGCGGATTTTTTCAGCTGCAAGTGCATATTTATGTTCTCAGAATATCAACACAAGTTCATTGATAGGAGTATTTTATTGTTCCTTGAAATCCATTTAGACACATCGTTTTAATATAATTTTTATTTTAACAATTAGCTGCGATGTTTATAGGCTAGTTGGTGATCTTAGAGGGTTGTAGATTTTGTTAAATGTTTTTTTTTAGACATTATAGTTATTAAAAAAAAATTATTTCAGCTTTAATAAAACCAAACAATACATATAATATAATAATTCTTCATTAAATCCTATAAATTCCAGATTGAACGGTTATCAAGGGTGATATTTAAACACCGACATTAAAGGGTTATAGATTTTTCTCTATACGCACTCTATATAGACACTATATTAATTTTATAAATTAAATTCCAATTAGAAAAATCAAAATTTAATGCAAAAATAAAATAATTTAATTTTTCATGATAAAAATTTTTTTTCTAACCTCAAGTTATATTCGAAAAATCTCAATAAAAATCATTATCAAGAAAATTTCTTATAAATCTTATAAATCTTATAAATTTTTTACCCAGGCTGTATAACTACATCAACTAAAAAAATTTACGACATTTGATATTATATCTCTGTATCATAAATCTAGAATATAACACATAGTTTTTCCATTTTTAAAAATAAAATAAAATAAAACAATACTTCCCTTCTCTCCATACATATACACACACTTGTTTTTACACTTGGTCAAAATAAAAAATAATAAATAGCGTTTACAGAGCTATACATCTTTTGTATCCGCGTGATTGCACGGCATATCGAGCGATTTTGCTCTTTGCCGCATAAACATGATAAACAATTCCTCGCTACGCTTACTGTCCGCGATATGATCGCTATAACGCATCGTTAAGCCCACAATGTTACACGTGAAAAAAAAAAGCCCAACGGAAATAAAAGTATCCCCCCCATCGCATCAGCTTTGATATAAAACTGCTGTGTGTCCCTTTTTTATTCGATTGCGCTTGACTCCTGGATTCTCGCATCAACAAGCAATAAAAAGAGAAAGCTACTCATACGCACTGATATACATATACAATAGGCAGTGGGTAATAGTATGCTCTATACTGGACAGCCAGCTGATGGTCGATTACCAATGTATTTCGTGCGATAATTGGAAATTGATTGGTTGCACGTGAAGTCAGGCCGATATTGGCAGATCCCGTGTACACGTTATCACGCGCCACTTTTGCAAGCGTGGGTGAAGAGGCAATAGCGAGTTATCTCGCATGGCAAACCACATTCGCGACGTTTCCCCAACACAAGCCCGAGAGTTTACAGTACTCTTGCTGCAGTGTATATTCGACTATTGATCCCCCGAATTGTCTCACACATTCAGCCGCCGCCGCGTGACCGATGCCCAGGTGGTTTCAAGTATCGAAGGAAAAAAAAATTTTCTCTTTTTTTTTAATTGTCGACGGTGCTGAGCTTTAATTAACATGCCTGCGCATGCTAATTAATCCTCGAATCCTCTGCCATTTTCTTTTCGATTGATTTATTATCCTTATTTTAAATTTGTTTATTTTCTCGTGCACTGATGATTCGCCCTCTGACCTGATGCACTCTCTCTCGCGTGTTTTGAATTATTTGTTGGGATGTTTGTATAGGTTTATGTGTGTGTATATGGTGAGTCATATTTTCATTGTATGGTTGGGTAGATATTTCATGAATCGTGTGTGCATCTGAAATTTGGTTCAATCTATTACTCGTGGTCTGACCTATCTGCAAACACTGACGGCTGATTTATATCGTCCTTATTCGTTTTTATCCCTTTTGAGAATTCTATATCAAAATTTCAGGGTGTAATATATAGGTATATATGAGTATACGTTGAAAAGAAAGAAAACAAGAAAAATAAATTTTTTAAAATTAGATGTATTTTTTTTATATAGGAAAAAAATTTATTTTTATCGAAAATTTGTTGAAAAAAAAATTTTTTTTTTGATTAGTTGAGGAGTTTTTGTAAATGAAACAGTATTAATTATAACAGTAATACAACTGTGCTTTCTTGGTCCCTTCCAAAAAAATTGCAAAAATCATTTAAAAAATTATTCGGTTTAAAAAATTTTTAAAAGTGAGATTTTAATTTTTTTCAATTAAATTTTTTTTATCTAAAAACTCTTTTCTATATATAATTAAAAAAAAAAACAAAGTCGTAAAAATTTTCTATACAAAATATACTAAATTGATAAACACCCATTTATTTTTCATCCATAAAATAATTAAGAACAAAAACAACATCAAAATATAAACCTTCATCATAATATGCCAAGGCAAAAAATTTATCTATAAACATGCCTTATAAATCGTGAACAAAATCACGTCATAAAATCTCCTAAACGGTTACATAGGTACTTATAAAAAAAAGAAAGTAAATTCCCTCCCTCATTCAACCTAAAACGATCAATTTTTTATCCAACCAATCTCATCGATAATATCCAATTTTTTCCATCATCACAATATCTATTATTGAAGAAAAAGCCACATAAAACCCATCAGTGCATATATTTACTTGCAATTGCAATGCATCATTTGACGGCCGACTGCAGTCAATCACATGGCTGCACCGGCTATAGCCGGCAAGTAGCACGAGTCAACGTTTAACGCGGCAAATGGCATCGCATCACTAGAGAGTGGACGTTTCGTAGTACACGTGTTGCTGCCATAACCTCCGCGCGCATCATGAATACATGGCCGATTAGGGCGAGCCTTATGCGATGTCTGAGTGTCTGTCTGACATCTTAATAAACATCTCTACTCTGTGCTATTTATATACAGCCACAGAGTTGTCCGCAACGTCGGACAGGGGAATTATAGTTTGTATCCGTGCGACGAGCCGCGCCCGACTCTGTCGAGACTGCAGGACAAAATGTGCGGCCTCAGAGATGAAGGAGAGTAAAAGCCGTGTGTGCCGGCACGCAGACTCAAGCCCACACCCACGTGCTACGCCTCGTATGTTATCCTCACGATCTATATGCCCCTTCACAATGAGCCATTACGCGTCAGTGTGGTCCGTGTATGCCGAAAATGTACGGCGCAAGTCACTTGCACGACAATGATCATCCAGTTTATCGACTTGGGATAATATCTGCGAGTACATGACCCGGGTAAACAATGAGCTCGGTTCAATGACGCTCTGCAAGGCCTCTCTGTGTGCATTAGCGTATATCCGCAGCCTAATTTCATCGCGCCTGTCGTCCAGTCTCCCCAGGGTGCACTTTAACGCGATGTTTAATCAACGCATGTGTCGTATTTCATGCTATTCCATCCCGCAATGTATCTTGAATTTAATCCTTTTGTTTTTCTGTTTCAGATCGTTGACAACGAGGATATCGGCTGCCAGCTCATAACGAGGAAAAACAAATTATAAAGACACGAAAATATCGGATGGAAATTTAATCACAGTGTACGTGTATTTGTGTGTCGTTGGCCTTCATATTGGAGTTGCGCGTTTCCCCTCTCTCTCTGTGGCTTGCCCCCGCTTTTTTCGCGCCCCTCCCTACCGACTGTCGGCTTGACAGTCGCGCAGTGCGCGTCGCGCCAGTCGTCTCGTGGTCGCCGTTTGTCCATGGCCACGGCTGCCATTCGTGTGAGATTTCTTGTTTTGTGGGATTAAGAGGAAAAAAACAGTGGATACCTGTCATCAGCAGTGGATTATTTTTCTGTGGAATATATATTTGTGACTGAAGACAGAAATTCAGGCGACAGCATGCATGTCTGTTGGACGGACGTTGCTGCGAGAGATTTGCCGATTGTCGAGTGAGCACCGTGAAAACGGCACGCGTGCCTCGTGTGTGTGTGTGTGTGCGCGCATTTTTCGCTGTTCCGTACAGTTTTTTTGACCCGTGACTCTAGTCTGTCGGACACGTGACTGCACTGGTCGCCATGCGGCCGGCTGTTGTGCAGGTTTTCATCTCTTGCTGGGCCGTTGCCATGCTCAGCTTTGCCATTGCTGCCTGGCAGGAGAATATTCGGCCGAAGATGTATGTTCAGCTCGGTAAGTCGTGTGAAACACACAAATTTTTGTTAATGCTTTAATTTATACGAAGAGATATTGTGACTTTGACAATTTTTTGAGGTTAGAAAAATTTTTCTGATTTATTTAAACGGTTTTTTTTAACTGATCCATTTGACACAATGGGTCAAATGACACAAATTTTGACTTTTAAGGAACTTTTTCGAGGTTAGACTAGTTTTTTCTGGTCTATCTAGACATTTTTTAACCAATTTGACACAATGAAATATTTTGTCTTTTAGGTAATTTTTTTGAGGTTAGAAAATTTTTTCTGGGCGTTTTTTTAAACTGATTTATTTGACACAAGAGAATATTCTGATGTTTAATGGAATTTTGAGGTTAGAAAATTTTTTTTTGATGTATTTGAACGTTTTTGTAAGTGATCCATTTGACATAGGGGAATATTTTGACTTTTAAGGAATTTTTTTGGATTAGGAAACCTTTTCGATCTTCTTTATATGAGCGTTTTTCTTCTGATTTATTTTATATGCTGAAATATTTATTTTTCGATTTTTTAAAAATTATTTTGATGGTGAAAAAATGTTTTTTTCCTGATTTATTGCACATGGGGGAATTTTGACTTTTGTAAAGTGGTTGTGGAGTGGATCAAAAAATTTTTTTTCGGTAGTTTAAAAGCGGATTAAGTTGGCAGGCATTATTTTGCCGTTGTAACACAGCTTGTTCAGGATATACACAAATAATCCTGCGTGTTTGAAGAGCGTGTGGTTCGCACGTGACACCAGCCGGACTGCGCTCTGTGTTTATGTGCACTTACATGCTCATATATATATACCTCTGCGATTATTATTATGCATCGTCACCTTGTTTACGACGTCACACCGTTGGGTCGTCATGTGCCGAGTGCACCTGACGACACTCCTGGTAAAGTTTGACCGTGTTACTGATGGGGAATAGAAAATCAGCTGACGCGTACTGAATTTTGGTTTGAATTATTACTATCTTTTTTTTTTTAGATACTTAAATAATAAATTTTCACGACTTTTTTATGAGTAGGACGATATAGACAGTTGGTTTATAAATGAAATTTTTATTATTTCAATAAATGATCCGTTAGTTTTTAACAATTATAAAATATATATTCATGTCCTTAAAGTTGGAATTAATTTAATTGTGCAAATAATTGTCATCGTTGGCAAGTTATTTTCATTGAAGTAATAAAGAAGATTGGTCCAGCGAGTTAAGATGCTTTCTCATTAAACATAGAAGCTCTCGGTAAATAAGAGATCGCTCGATGAACGGTCATAGTTGTGAAACTTGAGAAAATGGTATTTGCTTTGAGGGGAAAGAAAAAAAAAAATTTTTTTTTCTCATCTTTCCATTGAATTTTCTTCATCGTTCTTTTTTTTCCATATTAGAAATACTTGACTTTATTAGGGTGGTGTAAAAAAACTGACTATTTTGGTTTTTTTGATTTTGTATCGAAAAATCATAGTTCATGTTTTTAAAAAATTAGCCCCTTGTATTAGGACATTTTAATTATTTTTCAAGATTTCAAAAGTTTTGAGTGACCTCTAAAAATACATGTATCAGGTTGAATTTTTTTTTTTTATATTCACTGCGGAAAAATTTATTTATTTACTATTTATTTATTCACATATCATTTTGCAAAATCGATTTTTTTTTCCATCACAAATTGGACATGAATTTTTGTTCACATGATGTCTGCACTGCACTGGCATCTGTGAAAAATATAAAATTTGATTGATTTGATGGAATAGCTAACAGGCTTTTGCGCGTTGACATTCGTCGAGTTCTTTGAGATACGAGTATGCACGTATTCTTCTTTTCGCGTTAGGTGTCGCAATTTTTTTTTTTTTATGTCAGAGCTTTTTTTTTTGCATGCGTTGCGCAAAGGGTGTACTTGAAACAGATCGAGTGGATGCCTTTCATCGACGACAGCGCGCGCGCGCGCGGCTTTTTTCCCAGCGTGCAAAAAATGCCTTCCAGTTGATTACCTGAAAAAAAAGAGAGAAAAAAAATTACCGGGGGTAAAAAAACTTGACAGCAGCACAGGTGACAGGGATGAAAGACGATAAGGGCTCGTGCTTTAGAAAAAGCGTCATTCCATCAAGAGGCAGCATAATGGCAAACGCGCGCACCGGGGATGTATATGCACACAGGGAAAATATATAACTGTATGTGGTTCGCAGAATCAAGTGGCAATCGTTTCAATTTGTGGAATTATATTTATATCTCTCCCTCGCCGTGGAAATAACGATCGTATACAAATCCGAGCAATCCCCTCCACTAATGTATATAGGTATATGTATATGTACTAATAATGAGCAACCCCATGCAACAACGTTTATTCTCATGGTCGCATCCCCTCGGCCTAAGTCTAACCACGTAGTTGTCCCTGCTCGTACAATTGTTCCTTCTATCGAAAATTGGTTTATCGTGAAAAAGAAATGTATATATGAATAATTCAGACTGTCCACTAGCTCTCTATCTCCGGTGGTTCAATCAATTTGCACATCAGCCTTGTGTGTTTTTCTGCCGCGACATTTTCTACGTTAGAAAACACTGGAACCTAAAAAAATTTGTCTAGGAAAAACGGAATTGGAAAAAAGGACCAGTGATGAGGTAAATAAAGGTTTAAAAAAAAAAAAGCAAAATTCTTATTCGTAAAAGATTCCATGTGTAAAAAATGTTGGTAAGAAAAACTTCTCTGTCGGTAAAGGATGTTTCTTTTGAAAAATCTTAAACATGATCAGAAACACTTTTTATCATCACTATGTTTGCAATGAAATAAAATTTATAAACATGGTCGGTAATGAAATTTTTAGTCGGTAAAATTTCAATTATTTCAATGTCATAGAAGAAATTATTATTTCTTGATATTATAAAAAAATAACTTTTTATATAATCAATTTAAAAAAATTTCTCTGTCGATAAATAATGTTTTTTTTTTTTTTCGGTGTTTTATAGAGAAAACTAATTGACAATTCAATTTGAGTAATATATATAGCAGCGTGATTTCTACGTGAATACGTGATCAAGTGTGTATACGTACTTAAGTTCAAAGTGATATTGCCCTAGGAGGAAAAAAAGTATAAAGTGTGAGATGAGTTAGTCCACGTGGTATAGAGACGTCGATAGGAAAAAATAATGGCGGAGGACGCGTGCGCCGTTGGCTGCCCTCTTCCGTCGGGTTATCGCTCTCGAGGGTTAACAATGAACGTGTCTCCCTCATCCTACACGTCTGCCGCATCTCAACTTGCTTATACTCTCTCTCTCTCTCTCTCTCTCGATCTGGTGGAAATGAAAGTTTGAGAGACGGTGCAATCCCCGTCTAATCGACCATGTGCTGTGTGCCACAAGATCGATACAAATCCATCGTCTCTTTTGCTGATGCTACACGTATATATACAGTCCGCCATTTTTTCGTTTTTCCTCCTTCGCTCCCTTGTATTTTTTCTTTTTATTTGTAGTCTGTCTTGCTACTCTCACTGCTGCTTATCTCTTACTTACGCTTGCAAGTTTTTTTTCCTCGAATTTTCCTCTCTTGTTTTGTTTCGATTGCCGCTCTACTTTACCGATGGAAGACAGAGGGACAAAAAGAACTATCGGTCGCGGCTTTGCGTGTATATATATATATATATATATATATATATATATATATATGTATGTATAACGAGCGCTTTGGGGTCTTTTTTTTTATAAAAAGT
>MVJL01008513.1:0-65089 GCA_002156465.1 Macrocentrus cingulum
TAGTAGCCTACAGCCTCGACAACCGATTAAGCCGGCCGAAAAATCGCGAATTTCAGTGATTTTTTGATATCACCGCGGGAATAATTAGTCTACGAATTGAGCCGCTCGATTATTTACATTCAGCGTGATAAAATGCGTGTAAATTCATCGCTTCTGATGGTGTACAGCCTCGACAACCGATTAAGCCGGCCGAAAAACCGCGAATTTGAGTGATTTTTTAATATCACCGCGGAAGAATTAATTAACGGATTAAGCCGCTAAAGCCGGCCGAAAAACCGCGAATTTGAGTGATTTTTTAATATCACCGCGGAAGAATTAATTAACGGATTAAGCCGCTCGATTATTTACATTCAGCGTGATAAAATGCGTGTAAATTCATCGCTTCTGATGGTGTACAGCCTCGACAACCGATTAAGCCGGCCGAAAAACCGCGAATTTTAGTGATTTTTTAATATCACCGCGTGAAAAATTGCTCTACGGATTAAGCCGGTCGATTATTGGCATTCAGCGTGATGAAATACGTCTAGATTTGTCGGTCCTAGTAGCCTACAGCCTCGACAACCGATTAAGCCGGCCGAAAAATCGCGAATTTGAGTGATTTTTTAATATCACCGCGGAAGAATTAATTAACGGATTAAGCCGCTCGATTATTTACATTCAGCGTGATGAAATACGTCTAGATTTGTCGGTCCTAGTAGCCTACAGCCTCGACAACCGATTAAGCCGGCCGAAAAATCGCGAATTTCAATGATTTTTTGATATCACCGCGGGAATAATTAGTCTACGAATTAAGCCGCTCGATTATTTACATTCAGCGTGATAAAATGCGTGTAAATTCATCACTTCTGATGGTGTACAGCTTCGACAACCGATTAAGCCGGCCGAAAAACCGCGAATTTGAGTGATTTTTTAATATCACCGCGGAAGAATCAATTAACGGATTAAGCCGCTCGATTATTTACATTCAGCGTGATGAAATACGTCTAGATTTGTCGGTCCTAGTAGTCTACAGTCGCGACAACCGATTAAGCCGGCCGAAAAACCAAGAATTTCAGTGATTTTTTATTTTCACCGCGGGAAAAATTGCTTTACGGATTGATATAAATTACAATATTACCAATGATAAAAACAGTTAAAATTTAATTATACAGCATTTACCCTGACTAAGTATATTACAGACAACGAAAAAAAAACCTCAATTTCCCCGGAGTATGTGAAGATTTAGTCGCGGAGCCACGCCCCAACCGGTTTATACGGCTCTCAGCTCAACCAACGCAACAAAATCGAGCGTTACGACTGTGACATCATCATTGTGCGTTGAATAATTTATTAAATTTTACGACAAAATAGATGATTCAAGGATACCAAGAACTACCATTGTCTTGTTGGAATAACTATGCCATAAATCGATTGATAGAGATGAGTAATTACCCGGTTTCTCGCCGGGATTCAGGACAAAAACGCTTGTAGCAGCGAGAAGAACTCCCTCGTCGTCGGATATACTTTGGCCAATATTAGAAGTCAAGACAGAACCAGTTTTTAGGCCTGTGCTGTCATCGCCATCGCATACGGCCATTGGACAGTTGCCTAAAACTCATAAAACGTGCGGGGTCATTGGGGTGATTAAAAAGAGAGGCAGTCGCAGACAGAGGAGAAAAAATTCACCTCGACAGACGGCAATGTCGCACTGGAAGAGCACCTGTGGGCTCTCGGGAAAGCGGAACATTGAGAACAATGTTGCATCGGCCATTCCGGTGTTTTTGTCGTATATAAACTGCGTGATAACCTGCGTCTTTACGGGACATCCTCGATCGTCAATGAGCTGAACGCTGCTGTTGCGTTTGTTAAATGCAAAGCAGGATTTCACTCGAATCACGTGCATTCCTGCAACGGGAAAAGTGCGCAATTGTTTATTAACCAGCCCAAAGCCAGCCTGGCAGTTGATGTATATCCGCATGCTCGTGACTCGTTCCTCTGGAACGGCCTAGCGGTGCCTCATGATGATAATAATAGTAAAACTAAGTACGAACCATCGGGTCGCGATATTTCCGCTCGCAGCGTATAGTTGTGGCCGTAAATAGCCTCTTGTACGCGCCGACCACCATCAAGAACTCTCAATGACACCAGTGAGGTTTCATTCCTTGTGAAAAAAATTAACACAAATGTCAGTCATGATATTTCTTTTTTTTTCTTCAATCTATTCACTGTATATGTATATACTCACTTGGCGTTTCTGAATCCGGCCTTGCCACAGGTTATTACGTAGAATTTATCGTCTGCCAGCTCAAGAGTTTTATGTATTCGCACAGCAATAGGGAGTGACCTCTCTTCGGTGCTCTGAAAAAAATTTTTCAAAAAAAGTTTGAGCTCATACTACCGCTCATATATCGCGTCTCTAATGTCAAAAGGGCGTACATGTTTAAAAAGCATTAAAACTAACAACTATTTCGTTGAGAAAAAAAATTTTTTTTTTTCTTAAATTTTTTAGAGGCATACCTCTTGTGAATCTGACAGTTTTCGTGATTTTTTTTTGGTTTTTTATCGATAACTCGGAAACTACGTGAGATAGAGAAAAATGTTATGAGTGTTAAATGATAGAGAATAAAATTTTCGACAAAAAATGTAGAATAAATTTTTTTGATATTTTGTCGTATTTTTGAGATATTTTGAAAAATAAAAATTTCAAAAAACCGGTAATATCTCAAAAACTACAAGAGATATAAAAAAATTTCAATAACATTTTTTATAGGAAATTTAACCCTCTAAATTTTAAGTCCAATAAAATTTTTCGCTATCTCACTTATTTATTAAGTTATTGCTGAAAAATCGAAAAAATCACAGATATCGCTAAATTTTTTATCGCTAAATGTACTCGTTCCAAAATGTAAAAAATTTTTTTATCTTTACCAAACGTCACCAAAACTCACTTCAAATGTATTTACATGAAATTTCCTACAAAATAGTGTTTAATAAATTTTTTCATCTCTATCATAGTTTTCAAGATGTTAATTTTTTGAATTTTCGATTTTTCAAAATATCTCGAAAACTAAGCAAATAATCGAAAAATTTTATTTCACATTTTTTGTAGACGAAATTTCCAATTATTTTACTCTGATAACATTTTTCGTTATTTCGCATATTTACAAAGTTATCGAAAGATTAAGAAAAAAAACAAGAGATAGAGATTAATAAAAATGAGCTAACATTGTTTATCAGAATGCCACAATCATCGGGAGCGCCCCGTTGGGCTAAAAGATTAATTCCCAGCGTAGCCTGCTTCGATCCATTGCCGGAGACCATGCATTGCGGTGCTCTAGAGTCTCTGGCATGTATAGCGCCGGTGAAATTGTGATTTAGGTTGACTCGAATTGTCATGTAGCCAGATTTACATGTTGCAGTAACTGTCGGCTGAAATTCCGTGTCCAACAACTGGGCCCTGATCTGAAACTCGAGATAATACAGCGTTATAGACTGCGGCCCTGGGTTTTTTTTTCTGAATTATAGAGACTGCCATTGATAATTATTAAGTCTATTGTCCATGGCATGTTTGTATTATTGTCATTATTGACATCCTGGCAACCCACAGAGCTGCATACCCACGCTACGACTTTCAATTTCAATGTGCATTTACTCTTAACAACTATTTAGGTTATCGACAACCCACTATGTCGTCGCGTGTTAGATATCTTGTCTGGGCGTTGACTAAGTATATGATATATTGCTAAAAATCTAGGTGGTTTCTATTTTAATTTTCATATTATAAATGAGATAACTTTCACTCCAACGTTCCGCCATTTGGATGCGTGACTTTTTTATTCTGATGATGATATACGACGACGGCGAAAGTGAGATTTTACATGATGGTGATGATAATGACAAAAACAGGGATGCATAATTTTTAAATGAAAGTATAATATAAATGTTTAGAAATTAGTTTTTCGTGGGTATAAATTGAAAAAAGAGAGAGTCTTATGGAAAGTGTCATTGTACTTTGGTAAATTTCACGATAAAGAAGAGCGAAAGTCTCTTGTTGCTGCAAAATCCTCAAACCAAACCGCCAAACTGGTTTTCGTGGTGCATCAACCATCGGCCCATACTCTCTGCCCATAAAAGGATGCCTTTGACGTCTTGTAAAAGCAAATAAATTATGTTGGATGACGTAAAGCCAATTTCAGGTGTTCTAAAAATTTTTTTTTTCATTTTAAAAACGATTTTTTCCTTTCGATGCTCTGCACACTGAATTATTTGACGAGAAAGGCTGAAATGATACATCAGTATAATGTTTCAAATATGAAGAGGAAAAAAAAACAATAAATCTCAAGGCAAACTGCATTGCGTTGTCAATCATGGCGAGAGTATAGTTACTCTCGTCGCGAATGTGTGAGCCTTACTGTAACGAGCATCAATAAATTTGTCATTTTAGGTATAAACAAAGTGGAACAGTACCTGTGTAAATTGGAGAACGAGGATTATCTTCCACCACATTGTCTTGAAAATGCTTTCCATCGTTAGTTTCATGTCTAGATATTTTTTTAGAATAACACTAGTACGTCTTTTATTGCACAAAGTAATTAGAATTTGTTTTTATTGACTTGATCTATCCACTTTGTCATGTTGCACCTCCAACGTCAAGTTCCAACCCAAAAATCCTCTTTATCATTTCACTAACGCCTTCTGACGCACTTGCACCAGCTACTGGGTGTTTTCGATGATTCGATCGTGACTTGATCACGTATTAACATAATTTTTTGGATTGAAAAACACTGCAATTCAAGGTACTCTCTTTGACGGTCTCCTGTTGCTCGTGCTGATGGCGTTTTGACTTGGTCTTATTCCCATTCGCAAATGTTGGTTGTTGCTTCAGGGAGCAAAGGGAGAGGGCATGTAAAGAAGAGGTGTTTCAAGGCGGGGGGATAGCAGGTGTAACAGGACGATGGTAACGCCACGAGATCGACAAGAAACCTTCGCATTCGATCGGTAAAGAGAGAGATTTCAATGCCGCTGTAGCCGTGCGCGATGTTTTATATATATTTTCGTCGCGAATATGAGTACAGAATAAGATATTTCTATCAAAAACCAATGAGAAACAATGTATATAATTGAAAAGAAAATTTTTTAATTTGCCTTAAAGGCAGTATTATATACAATTTGAATGATTTGAAGAAGTTATTCTAATAAATTTAACAACAAAATGGCTGATCCAATGACAAAACTATATTTTCAGTTCGGTTTTTCACTTTTTAGCTATCAAAATTTTAATTTTTGTAAATGTAATGTTCTACATGAGACGTGTATTTCCATATTTTCAAAAAATATGTCTAAAAAAACTTTGAAAGCATATGAATTCCATTTTTAAAATTTTCGCGCCAATCTTATGGTCATGCGCAGAGATTTCTTTTTTATCGACCATAGAGGTCAGGCTATCCTAATTACCGACTCTTGCGCAGTAGGTACGTGATTTTTCATCACCGCGCATTTACACATTCATTAATTCAGTTCCCAAGCAAATGGCGTCGTGTAGGTGAAGTTTGTTACGTCAATTTTTCGCAAATAATGAATGAATTGTGAGATTTGCTATGAAATTCATTCAACTGGATATATAAAACATATATGGTAAGTCTTGGGAATATTTAATGCTAATTTTTATCACTTGATTTCATCAATATCACATAATTTTTTGCCTTTTTACTCCGGCGGGATATGCGTATGTAAACAAACACCATACCAGCAGCTATCGTGTAGTCTGAAAAATTTCAAATTTTTCGATTTTTTAATCAGTCGCACTTCCTACACATTTAATAGAACGAATTTCAATTGTTGCTGGTTAAAAACTAATAATTATACTGCTACCAATTGTTTTTTTTTTTTTTCATCCAACTGTGAGATTTCAATACTTACTAAAATAACCAAACGTGAAAAACAAAGTTTTATGATATTTTTTTATATTTAACAGATTGAAATATGAACGAAGCTAGTGGTGGAAAGCAAGAAACAACTGTTAACCCAGCTTGGGATGTTCTATCAACTCAAACAATCTCACCGGTAGCAGGAATTATGCATCATCATCAGTATCACCATCAGCATCACTCTCCGATGATGCAACTCGAGCAGACATCGACTGTGAGCCAGGTCATAGTGCCAACACCAGTTAAATTACAACCACAAAATCTGTCTCAAACTCCAACACTCGTGGAACACTGTGCACCTCTGACACATTTACAACAGCCACTAAATCCCGGCCTAGCTCCAGGTGGTTTTCCCGACGCGGAATTGAGTTTGGAGCTGCAGCAACAGGGCTGGAAGAAATTTTGGAGCAAACGTGAAAATAGACCGTACTTTTGGAATAAACTCACTGGTGAATCGCTCTGGGTAATGCCACAATTGAAGCCACAATTTGACCCAATTACAGATCCACTAGGAATTTGTGGTGGTGCACCAGTTCCTCCAGGCAATGGTCCACTAACGCCTGGAACTCCGAGTGGACCGCAAAAACGACGTGCATCCGATGAAGGAAATCCTGTTGGTGCTATTAAAAAATTTATTCTAGCTGGACCGTGGGATTTGGAAGTTCCAACAAACATAATTATCTTTGAACGTGCACCGTCAAATTTACTACACGTTCATCCAGACGCAGAGGCACTGCGTTGCAGCTTGCTGTCCAAGTTGCGTCAGTGTTACCAGGAACTCTGTCACTCTCGCGAGTCAATAGATGCTCCGAAGGATTCATTCAATCGATGGCTAATGGAGCGCAAAGTGATAGATTGTGGATCAGATCCATTGCTGCCAAGCCAGTGTTTTCCCGAGATTTCCATGTCTATGTATCGGGAAATAATGAATGACATACCTATCAAAATAGTACGACCTAAATTTACGGGTGATGCGAGAAAACAATTGTCACGATACGCCGAGGCGGCGAAAAAAATGATTGAATCGCGTGCTGCAAGCTCAGAGAGTAGAAAAGTCGTGAAATGGAATGCCGAGGATACATTTCAATGGTTACGAAGAACTGTGGGTGCGACATTCGATGATTTTCAGGATCGATTGGCCCATTTGAAGCGCCAATGTCAGCCACATTTGACGGAAACTGTGAAAGGCAGTGTTGAAGGTATTTGCCTAAAGATATATCATTTATCCACGGAATATGCGAAAAAAGTCAAGGACAAAAACAATCAAATATTAAAGGACAACGGATTGGGGGATGTGATTCCTCTTGGGGGTCCGGCAAGTACTCAACGCAAAGTTTGGTGTTATCCTGTGCAATTTTCTCTGCCTGCTCCGCGACTCTCACCGGTAGAATATCTACCAGAGCGAGAGCAGACTATTTTACGTTATCACGGTGATGCCGTGTGTATTAATAACGCTCACCTGACGAAACTCGAGTATCTGTACAGGTACAATTGCTTTGACGACAAGAAATTTGAGATGTTTTTACCGCGCGTTTGGTGTGCACTCAAGCGTTATCAAACTTACTTGGGACTGAACGAGGGACACGCAACTCAAATGGCACTGCCAGTCACTGTTTTTGAGTGCCTACAGAGATCTTTTGGCGTGACTTTTGAGTGTTTTTCATCGCCTTTTAACTGCTACTTCAGGCAGTATTGCTCAGCCTTTGCCGACACCGACTCATACTTTGGATCCAGGGGTCCGTTCCTTGATTTTAGGCCAGTTAGTGGCTCTTTTGAGGCCAATCCACCGTACTGCGAAGAACTTATGGAAGCTATGGTCAATCATTTTGAGAGATTACTCTCGGATTCAACTGAGGCACTGTCGTTTATTGTTTTTCTCCCGGAGTGGCGCGATCCTGCGCCCAATGCCTTGATTAAACTTGAGAGCAGTCATTTCAAGCGCAAACAGGTCGTTGTGCCCGCTATGGAGCATGAATATCGCCATGGTTTTCAACATATTTTACCCAAGTAAGCTTTATTCACAAGTTACCCATCTGTTTATGGAATTAATATTTTTTTTTCTCGGTTCTTTCAGAGGTGAAGTGAATATCAGAGCAGCTCATGGGACTCTGGTTGTTTGGCTGCAGAATACTGCTGGCGCCTCGCGATGGGGTCCCACCGAAGAACGCGTCGAGGCTCTGCTTGAGGCCTGGAGACCCGGCCGCGAGCGAGAACGCGATCGACAGGAACTCCTGTCTCCTCCGAGGCAACCCAGTCATCAGGCAATTCCATCCACTCCCGGACCTATTCCATCCACTTGCTCCACAGTTCCACCGACCACTCTTACCTCGCCCACTGTTCCCGCAAATTCCAATCCTATTCTCACTACGCCTAATCCAAATACCACCGTGATAATGCCTACGACGACAAACTCAACTTCAGCAACGATACCACCTATCGCAGCTCATCCTCTTTAGTTTAACATCGATCTCAGTGTGCGGTAAGAAACTCATTATTCTTCGTATTTTTTTTTTTTAATTCTTTATCTGATATTTTATCGTCTTCCGACTCTACAATTTGTATATATTAACTCGGGAATTATCAATTGCGGTCGATTATTTTTTGTCCCGTATGATTATAAATTTTTTGACGAAAAAGAAAATTGGAAATTATTTTGTTTTAAGAATGTTCAAGTGTGATTGGTGAAAAAATTTTATTTTTTGAAAGGAAATTAGTCAAAAATCGACTTTTTTTTTACTTGAATTAGCTGAATGTGACGATAAATAGTGCTTGAACATTCTTGAAATTTATTTTTTGTTTTACGTGGTAAAACAAAGAAAAAAAAAATTACATATTTGATTGTACATTAATAAAAGAATCTATAAATAAAGAAATATATTATATCTTATATATACATACACATAAATGTGTATATAGAAAATTAAGAGATGTGAGCGATTGACCTAAATTATCAGAATTATTGTCAAGAAGAATAATGTAAAACAATAATGAAGATGTATCTATTATATAGGTATTATTATGAGAGAATAAAAAAGAAAAAAAAATAATAATAATAATAATAATGAAAAAAACACGTCTAATTTTCATACTTCATAAAATTCAATGTTTTATCTAGTGATGTTATTTGTTATAAATACAAATTTATTTGATTTTTCTGAAGTATGTTGAGATAGACAAATAAAAATATTACTTGCCGTGCAAGCTGAAAAAAAAAACAACAAAAATAAGGGACTTAACCATTAGAATATAGAGAAATGATAATCGATAAAAATGATGATAGTTAAAAAAAAAAAAATAGAAATATCTATGAAAAAAAAAATTAATATCTATAATTACATGCCTAATCATATAGTGAGTATACACTTACATTGTTTACCATTTCTACGAGTGCTGTAATCTCGGATTAATTTTCTTATAGATTAATTACTTTAATGCTTTATCCTTTGAACAGATTAAAATGAGTAATTGATTTTTCCTTTCTTAGGATTTTTAAATAAACGTACTTTTGTTGCGATATCAATGATGGATAAGAAAGTGCATGTATATATATATATATATATATATATAAATAAATTTTCTAATACAGAGTCTAAAGCACAATTATACAAGTATATTGTAAGTATCAATTCCTTAAATCATGTTTTTACCTATATATATTATCCATTGCTTTATTCTATACATAAAAATACGCCAAAATTCGCTTCTGTGATGAACATCTGCTAAGTTTAAACAATTGAAATTCAAGAAATAATTTTAAATAAAACAAATTCATTCGATTTTATGGTGAAAATTGAAAATTTCTCAGTAATTTTTGGCTAAAAAATTATTTTTCTGATAAGAAATTTTAAAAAACACGAAAAAAAAGCATATCCGATAATATTATAATAATCGATTATTTATTATAAAGTTATTTGCAGTGAAAAAAAATTTGTTTTAACCGTAAATACAATAGTTGCACATCTATACACAAAATGTATGCAAACTGTACTATAATTCTACTGCGCAAATCCATCATATACGTTACCGTGAATAAAAGAAAATAAATAAAAGCGTACAAGATAGATGAAGAAAAAAATTTTAATACATCATAAATTGTATAAAAAATCGAGCGAAATAATGTTTTAAATAGAAATAAATACGTTGGCAATATTAATAGTTTTAATTGAGTAGTTTATTGATAATTCTTAATGAAATCTATGCAATTAAAATGTTCATAAAAATATTTAATTAGTATTTTCATTCATTTGCGCATATTTCAGCGTTGACTCGATGCAATCAAGTAGACCTTCAGGTTGATCACCCAAAAATACAATGTCATAAATATCTTTTTTTCTTGTATCATCAATTAAATTTTTTAATACATAGTGAGCTCGATCAAGATCAAATAAATTGTGTTTTATACCAAGTTCCCAAGTGCCAAAACTTGTGCAAGCTTGTTTTCGATCGACAGCATCAAGACGTCGTTCAATTATAAACGATAAAAAATCATAAAATTGTGAATAATCCATTCCATGCGTTGCTTTTAAAACTATTTGACACTGAGTATGCCAATTTTCCATTGAACGACAATCCTCGATTTCTTTCATCACAGTCAATAGTGCCTTTTGTAATTCAGTCCATACGCTCAATATATTGCAGCTATTAATCCAATTGTGATTTATAGAAATTGTATCCTCCTGATATTAAAAAAATATAATTGAATATATTTATATTTGCAGGTAATAAAGTGAACTTACTAAATTCCAAACTTGATGATGCCAGCCAGAAGGTACAAAAATAATTTCTCCAGGCCCTTGAATTATTTCTACAGCATCTTTACACTTATTATCAACTGAATCGTCCTTGAGGAGATCTACATCGTAAGGAAGACGACCGTGAGAGTCACAAAGTTTTTTCTCTTCTCCTGGTGGAAACAGTAGCCAACGTTTTTGACCAACAATATTTGCAGACCAACTGTAGGACGTAAAAACATCTACATGCAGCGGTGTCCTGCAAAATTAAAGGTTAGAAAGTGTTTTTTTTTTCATTAGATTTAATTGATCAGAGCATTACCATGATCCTTTAGGCCCCATGTAAACAAACATGTAGTCATCTGCTAGTTCAGGATGTGCCAAGTAATACTCATTAAGCCAATCGGATGCAAAAAATTTTGGCACTTGGTATATCAATGCACCTGGATTGTCTCTCAAGCAGTGCCAATCTTTTAAGTAAAGAATTGGCATATCTGCTGGACAATCATTCTCACGATACTTTTCCCAGTAGTCCATGAATTTCTCAACTGTCATTTCATCCTTTAATTGTGCATTGAAGTATTTTATTTTACAATTGGCAACTGGAACCTCATGATTGCCTGTTTATAGAATTACGCGATTAGAATATGAGAAAAAAAATCAAGAATTATGAGTAGAATTGAAGGATTATCACCGTATAGAAGTTTGAGATGTTTGAAATTTGGTGCATCATTGACTTTCCACTGTTGTACACATGGCCAAGTGTCAATAATATCTGCTTGAATGATACAAGGCCGATTTGTGAGGAGATAATTTGTAAAAAACAAATCATAGTTGGTCGATGAACTTAATTTATCGTGACAATTATTTAAAATATTTGTTTGATCTACATTTGATGGGGTTAGAATAGTCTTGCCATCTATTTCAATTAGCTCCATTTTGAGAGTTGTTTTTTTTATATAACCTCCACAAAAATATTAGATGGCACTATAGGTAGTGTATAGCTTTTACGCGCGCGTGCGCCGGCGTTGAAATGGAGGAGAGCAGGAGAGAGAGAGAGAGAGCGAGTCCTTATCATATGTAGTAGTTGTTATCGACGATGATCAATTAATTAAAATACATAATATGTTCTCCTTTTTTGCAAAATGTCGATGTAAAGGCGATATTTGTAGTCTGAATTTGACAAAACAAATACATACACTTAGCACACACATGTTGTGTTGGATTGTCAGACTCATTTATTGTTTATTTACACTACTCTTCTCACCGTGAGTACATATAGTTGTTGTTCTATATTTTTCTCGAATAAGTATATAAATAATATTTAGCACAAATAATGTTGTGATATCTTGTAAATTCATCTACTGGTTTTATTGATTAAAAAATTGTTATATTTGATTAAAAATATTTTTAGGTATTAATACTTAATTAATGACTGAGCTTCCGCATGGATACTCTGTAACCATCTCTCGATCTAGTCGAGATATTGGCTTGTAATTTCACATTTTCCATTTTCATCGTCGTGCGGAATTCAAAATTACGCACCAAGTGTACCATCCACACTTTCAAACACACTAAACCGAATTTAAAGCCTGGAAAAACATTTTTTCCGTTCATTATTTGACATAAAAAACTTTTTTTACCATTGTTACTTTACCTAGACAAGCTCTGTAGCCCGCGCTGAAGGGTACGAATGCATAGGGATGTCTGTTTTTAGAATTTTCCGGCGAGTGTCGATCGGGATTGTATTTTTCTGGCTCGACCCAAAATCTTGGAGATCTGTGGATAGCACCAGTAGGAAGTACCACCGTGGTACCTTTTGGTAGTGTGTGGTTGTCTAAAATTTTTTTTTCTGCTTTAGTTTGGAGGCAAGAAATGTTTTTTTTCAACGCTTACCAATTTCCAGGTCGTCAGTGATAGCTCGCGCAGTTACTGGACCTGCCCCGTACAGTCTAATAGTCTCTCTCAACGCCATTTCTGTGTATTTCATCTCTGTTATGTGATCCTCAGTCACATCTCCATCTCCTACAACTGCTAATACCTCGGCTCGAACTTTATCCTGAGGTAAAAAAATTATAACACTCAAAAATCTCGTTTATCACGACACTCAGTGTGTTTGAGTGACTTGAAAAATTTTTAAAGAGCACAGGGACTTTGAAATTTGTTGGATAAACTCGGTAGAATAATTCTACCTGGATTTCTGGATGCATGGCAAACATCAGTATGGTCCAAGCTACTATAATCAGCAGCGTGTCATGAGACTGAAAACAAAAAACAATCCAATGAAGATTTAAATCGTTTTTTGTCATTAAAAAAAATGTTTTATCAGTTTTCTTCAATCAAAAATACCCCATAATACATCGAGACCATATCTTCACGGATTTCAGTGTCTGTCCAGGTTCCTGTTTTCACTGCATCCTCAACTACAAAATCTAAAACTGATATTTGAGGTTTTTCCAGTGTTTTTTCACCTCTTTCTAAAGCTTCATAAATTTTCCGCTTATCCGAAATTATCTAAAATAAATATTTAAACCATAAATTATTGCATTGAAGTATAGAAAATAATTTATTTCGTTGGATATTGATCTCACCTTTTCCAAGAAGGGAAAAATTATTTGCTCATTTTTTCTTCTTCTTCGTCCGGCATCACTCAAGTTCATTAGAAATGATGGATGTAACCATGGACAAACAATACGTTCAATAAGAAGATCCAACATCCTGAAATTAATTTATTGATGAAAAAAAATTTATTTAATTATTTTCGTTTATTTACTTCTCCATAGCGTGAGGAAATTCGAGATTTCCATCAATGTGAGTTGTTCCAGGTATTCCAAAAACGGTTTCTATTAAAATGTGAATGAAATAGTTAATTTTAATTGATTTAATTGGGTTCTTTTTAGTTCGTACCGTATATCATGTCGACTGAATGAGGCTCCAAGGCATTGAGAATGTCAAATTCCGATATTTTCACCTTTTTTCCGAGATGTTCAGCGCATTTTTTCGTGTGATGATTAAATGCCTGTATGTAGTGATTCAACAGTTGCTTGTCATTGATGTAAGGGATTATATGATTTTTATGAGCTCGAAAACGTGGACCTGAAATCAATTTTTTAAATGTATTTTTGGGTACAAGTTAAAATAATAATTTATGACAGCGAACCTTTTCCATTGATGAGACCGTTGATCGAAATTGGATCCATAAAATCGTATGCAAATGCTTTTGTCGATGCTTTAGAACTGTTGTAAATAATCTTTAGGAAGAAATTAATGATATTCATTGGATTAAAGTACGGAAAAAAATTTATTAATAAAATTTTCCCACCTCAAGATCTTTCAGGGTGTTTATTACGATTATTAACTGAGGCCCCAGCCACATACGATAACTTGTAGGATATTTCTCACATATTTCTGTTAATACATACATCAGATCTAGGTGTTTAATAAGGAAAAAAAATTTTTTTTTAGTCATTTTTACTCATTAAAAAAATTTATCAAGTAAAATTTTTTTTTTTTTTTTACTTTTTAAGTATACTTACTTCGAATGTCTTTGGCTAGAGACCATGCATTTCCTAAAATTGGTATTGTAGGAGGCCCATCAAATTCTTTTGCCAGAGTTTTCATTTTTTTATAATTATTCCAATGTTTTTGGGACTTTTTAATAAGATAAAAACCCAATAAAATTATAATGGTAATTGTTAAATATTCTATATTATAAATATTATATTAATTAGTTGATGAAATAATAATTATTTTTTCAAATTATTTTGATACTTACGTGTTAGTGAGTAATTTACAATTTTATCGTGAACAGGAATTTTTTCTATGATTGAACTATTGAAGAAATAAAAAGAAAATTAGATTAAAAAATTAATATTAATAGTCAATAATTGATAAATAATATATAATAATAAATATTATAAGTATTAAAAATTTTTAGATGAGAAAAAAAATTTTTTGATGATTTTTTTTTTATTTAAAAAAATGATCATTTTAAGTATTTTCAAGCATAAAAATTTATTTTTTTAATTTTTTAAATTGTTTCTGATTTTTTTTTTTACTTACTGGCTAGCAAAATCAAATTTTTGAAATCCTTCAATGGCCATTTTTGTATTTTTATCGAGAGAAAAAAATTCAAAATCAACACTTTTATTAATTTAAAATAATTGAAACTTTTTTTAAAAGTATTTGAAGTGTTATTTATTTAAAATATGAGGCATATTTTTATGTAGAAAAGTTTTAGAATGGTTTAGACTGACTGCTAACTGACAAGTGAACGTTTTTAATACTAAACGTGATGATTATATAAAGGCAAGTCAAAATCAAAATGATTGGCTCCCTACTTTTTTAAATATCACACACCTTTGAACGCTTATTGGTTTTATCTCGATGTCCTTCGCGTCGTTCCAATGTATTATTGGAAAAAAAATAACATTAATAAATTGTTAAAAATATTTTTCTTACTCTAATAATAAATTTTATAGACTATAAAAATTTTATACCAACTAAAATGTAGAAAACTCGTTTTTAATTAATTTTTTTTTTCACTCAATATATAATTATTTATAAATAATTCTTTTACTTATTATTATTAAGAGAATTAATATTGATAAAAACTTTTTTCAAAATTTTCATCACATGACTTTTCAACAAAAATCGTGAAATAAATTGTTTAATTTTATATTATTTAATTATAGATACATTAAGACTGTGAAATAAATGTAAATATTAATTTAACAGCAAGTTAAACTCACTTTTCCTGATTGAAATGCTAAAAATAGTGAGATAAATCATCAGACACCTTAAAGTGTTGATTTAATTAATTTTTTTTTTTGTTCTCCCCGACTAATATCCAAATCCGGATATCCAATAAAATGAAGAAAAAAAAATTTGTTATAACCTGAAATATACAAAAATAAATTGAAATGTTAAAAATAGATAAAATAAATTTTGATAGCCGTCTCGAGGCCGTCAAAATTGATCTTCAAAATAGACAAAAAAAAAAAATGACAAATAAATATAATATTATTGTTTTTTTTTTGGGAAAAAACAAAACAAAGTCTGAATAAATTTCACATTTTTCATTTCATCGTCTGAATCTGAATATTTATTAATTATTTATCGTAATTAAAAAATAACAATTTCAAAATAACATGGAAAAAAAAATTTTTTTTTTTGTAAAAATAGGATATGGAACAAAATAGGGCATCTAAAAAATGTAATTAAAATTTTTTTGTTTGTTTAAATGTTTGTTTAACTATAATTTAATTATTTTACACTGTTGTAGTAAGCTTCAGTATTTTTTTCGGGCCTTTTAAGGTTTTAAAAATGCATCATTGTCTTGGATAGCCTTCTTCCCCTTGCTAGAAATAAAAAAAATTCTGATTTACCGTTTATTTTCTATTAAAAAACGTCACAATAACATGAAAGAAAAATTTTTTTAAGTTAAAAAAACTGATGTAAAGTATTTAATAGAGAAATTTACTGACTTTTTGAACAATCAGTTGAGTCTATACATGGAAACTGGATACCCAGATCTGGATCGAACGGAAATATTCGCTTTGAGCTTGAGATCTTCCATTTTCATGGTCGTGCGAAACTCAAAATTGCGAAGTAAATGCACAAGCACAACTTTTAAACACTTTAAACCAAATCTGTAGCCTAAAAATGATTGTTAATTGCCTGGAAAAAATTGTTAAGAGCATGAAAAAATTTATTTTCTACCTGGACAGCTTCTGTAGCCTCCGCTAAAGGGTACAAAAGCGTAGGGATGTCTTCCCTGCGAGTTTTCTGGTGTAAAGCGATCAGGATTGTATTTTTCCGGTGCAACCCAGTATTTTTCTGATCTGTGAGTCACGCAAATAAGCAGCATGACTGTCGTACCCTTTGGCAGAGTGTGATGAGCTGAAATTATTTTTTTTTTTAGTGATATAAAAATTGTTTTTTTGATTTATATATATTTTTTTTACCGATTTCTAGGTCATCAGTGATCTCTCGCGCTGTCACAGGACCTGCTGGATATAATCTCAAGGTCTCCTTCAAAGCCATTTCTGTGTATTTCAGTTGTTGCAGCGACTCCTCGATTATTTCTTCATCACCAATGACAGACTGCACTTCTGCACGGACTTTTTCCTACCGTAGAATGAAATTTCATGAGTTTAAAATAAATTTAAGCATTAAAAAGGATTAAAATACCTTTTTTTTATCGATAAAAAAAATTTTTTGTTTAAAAAGAAGGAAGAAATATATTTACCTGAATTTCTGGGTGCATTGCCAGCATCAGAATGGTAAAAGAAATTGTTGTTAACAGTGTGTCATTCGACTAGAAGAAAAAAAAATTTTTTTCTTTAAATTACATGTAATAAATATGAATATTTAAAATAAATAAATGATAAATAAAATAAAAAACTAACAAATTATAATTAAAACATATAAAAAAATTAAAATTAAAATTAAAAAAATATATAATAAAAAAATGATGTATCGCGTGTTTAAAATTAAAAAAGCGTATCGTAAAAAATATGAAAACCTCTTTAGTTGTTGATATCATGATAACAATTAGAGTTACGGAAATTTTGTTAGAGACCTTTTTGGTGAGTTATTAAATTCTCTATAAAAAAGATCTCTTGAGAAAAAACTCTATATTTAATAGTTTTTAAGATATTTTGATTATAAAATGTTGATATTTCATATGTACTTCTTTTTTTAGTTTTATAGTCACGCGTAATATATTATAATTAAAAATAAACTATGAATAAAATGTGATAATTGAGAATTAGAATAAATAATAAATAGTATGATTAAATAAATATTAGGTGGATATTTACTCCAAAAAATGTTGCAATGATGTCACTGCGAATTTCCTCGTGTGTCCACGCTCCAGTTTTTATTGCTTCCTTAATCACAAAATCCAATACTGATACTTGAGCCTTATTATCAGATGCTTCCTTATTCACCTTTAAAGCCTCATAAATTTTTCGTTTATCTGAAATAATCTTTGAAAAAAAAATATAAATGAATTTAATGAAATTTTATAATTGCAGGTGTTCTTATTTAATTATTTGTTTATACTTTGTCAAAAAATGGGATAATTATGTCTTGTAATTCCTTCATTTTTCGACCAGTTGAACTGAACTCTAGCATAATTTGTGGGTAGAGCCATGGGCTGACAATACGTTTAAAAAATAAATCCAAAATTCTGAAAAATATTGAAAATTAATTTTGCATAATTGAAATAATTTATTAAAGGGATTTTAATGTTTGTTTTTTAGTCATTTACCTTTCCATAGCTCGTGGCAAATTGAGATCACCGTCGATTTGAGCTGTTCCAGAGATTCCCAACACTGTTTCTAAAATAATTATAAATAAGAAATAAATGGTTAAATGGGTAAATCCTAGTGTATCATAAGTGGAATTATTTTCCCTAATTGTATGATTATTAATCGCATTTATTGAAACTGCTTCATTGGCTTAGGCTATAAAAACAAATTTTTTTTTTACTTCATTTGATGTGCAATTTATATATAATTAATTTTACACATAAACGAGAAAGGTTGGGTGGTTCAGATGGCTACATATGTTCTCGAGTGTGAAGCGCGAGGGCGCGGGTTCAATTCTAGGTGGCTGCTTTTTTTTTTAATTCGAATTTTTTTCATGTAACATATTTAATGCATTACGACAATTGTTTTAGTTGATTTAAACAATTAATCAACGGTTATAAGACGAAAAATGAATTTTCTTGAGAATTCAGTTTTTTAACAATTCTGGCTACGGATTGATAGCTACAGAAAATTTTATATAACATTTTTTATAGTAAATTGAATTCCCCACAATTTATGTGGGATATTATTTTGCGATATCTTGCGTATTTACCGAGTTATCACGAAAAAACTGAAATCAATTTTGGTTTTTCGACGATTACTCGATAAAGACGGGAGATATCAAAAAATGGTACTCTTGATAAATTGTTGAACATCAAATTTCCTATCGAAAATATTCAATCAAATTTTCTGTAACTGTCAAACTTTAGACAGAAATCGCAAAAAACAGAATTAAAAAATGGGAAGGGGGGACCCTTCTCATATTTTCGAAAATTAATTTCACACTAGAGCATTGGGGAGTTGCTTAAAAAATTGCAAATTGATTCTAATGCAAGATCCAGTGTAAAAAACTGCAGAAAAATGCATCCTTCCGGTGTTTTTTAAGGAAAAACGCCAATTTTTGGACATGTGGCGCCATCTAGCGGCCGGCGCTCCGAACTAATCTAGCAAATATTGTGTTTTTTCGTTTTTCCTCGATATCTCGCGAAATAAGGCAGATATCGAAAAATATCACTCTTTATCAATTATTGCAAATTAAATTTTCTACAAATTATGTTGAATAAAATTTTCTGTAACTCTTCATCTGTAGCCGGGAAATCCAAAAAACAGAATTTAAAAAAATGTTTTTTTTTTCGTCATCAAAGGCAAGTAATCACTCTAATTATTAATTATATCCGATAAAGAGTAGTTTTAATTAAGAAATTCGCATTATTTTCGTTGTTTTGCGAAGCCGAAAAAAGTTGGATTTTCCGCGAGAAATTTTTTTTTTTTCGGATAAATAAGTAATAGTATGATGTATTATTAATTACATTTATTGACACGGTTTTAACCGCTTTACAGAGCGAAAAAATGCGGTTTTTTTAACAAAATTTAATTTTTTGCGACTGCAGCGCCATCTCACAGTAAGTAGCAGAACTAAATTTTCATGAAAAATTGAGAAATTTGTCTTAAAAAATTAGTTCCACAATAAATTTTTTGCGACTGCAGCGCCATCTCACAGTAAGTAGCAGAACTAAATTTTCATGAAAAATTGAGAAATTTGTCTTAAAAAATTAGTTCCACAATTTACCGCGAGGCGGCGCTGCGGTCGAAAACCATGATTTTTCGTTTTTTCTCGATATCTCGCAAAAAATGGGTGATATCGAAAAATGTTACTCCTTATAAATTATTGCAAATTAAATTTTCTACAAATTACGTTGAGTAAAATTTTCTGTAGCTCTTCATCCGTAGCAGGGTGATATCGAAAAATGTTACTCCTTATAAATTATTGCAAATTAAATTTTCTACAAATTACGTTGAGTAAAATTTTCTGTAGCTCTTCATCCGTAGCTAGAAAATCAAAAAAACTGAATTTAAGAAAATGTTTTTTTTTTCGTCATTAAAGGCAAGTAATTACTTTAATTATTAATTATATACGATAAAAAGTTGTTTAAGCCACGGAATTCACGTTATTTTAGTGTTATTTTTTTTTTCGTCATTAAAGGCAAGTAATTACTTTAATTATTAATTATATACGATAAAAAGTTGTTTAAGCCACGGAATTCACGTTATTTTAGTGTTTTTTCGACGTTAAAAAAATCTGAACTTTTTTAAAACACTAAAATAACGCTAATTTCATGGATAAAACATTTTTTTATCGTATGTAATTAACAATTAGACTAATTGACTGCCATTAATCCAGAGACTTTTTTAAAACACTAAAATAACGCTAATTTCATGGATAAAACATTTTTTTATCGTATGTAATTAACAATTAGACTAATTGACTGCCATTAATCCAGAGAAAAAAAACATTTTCCGAAATTCAGTTTTTTGGATTTTCCGGCTACGGATGAAGAGCTACAGAAAATTAAACATTTTCCGAAATTCAGTTTTTTGGATTTTCCGGCTACGGATGAAGAGCTACAGAAAATTTTGCTGAACATAATTTATAGAAAATTTAATTTGCAATAATTTATAAAGAGTAATATTTTGCGATATCTTCCTTATTTCGCGAGATATCGAGGAAAAACGAAAAATCACGATTTGCGAAATTTTGCGATATCTTCCTTATTTCGCGAGATATCGAGGAAAAACGAAAAATCACGATTTGCGACCGCAGCGCCACCCCGTGGCAAATTGCCGAACTAAATTTTCTATGGAAAATTCGTCAATTTGTCGGAAAAAATTAGTTCCGAAATTTGCCACGGGGTGGCGCGGCGGTCGCAAATCGTGATTTTTCGTTTTTCCTCGATATCTCGCGAAATAAGGAAGATATCGCAAAATGTTACTCTTTATAAATTATTCAAAATTAAATTTTCTACAAATTATGTTCGGTAAAATTTTCTGTAGCTCTTCATCCGTAGCCGGAAAATACAAAAAACTGAATTTCGGAAAATGTTTTTTTTCATAAATTTTCTACAAATTATGTTCGGTAAAATTTTCTGTAGCTCTTCATCCGTAGCCGGAAAATACAAAAAACTGAATTTCGGAAAATGTTTTTTTTCTCTGGATTAATGGCAGTGAATTAGTCTGATTGTTTATTACATACGATAAAAAAATGTTTTATCCATGAAATTAGCGTTATTTTAGTGTTTTAAAAAAGTTCAGATTTTTTTAGCGTCGAAAAAACACTAAAATAATTACATACGATAAAAAAATGTTTTATCCATGAAATTAGCGTTATTTTAGTGTTTTAAAAAAGTTCAGATTTTTTTAGCGTCGAAAAAACACTAAAATAACGTGAATTCCGTGGCTTAAACAACTTTTTATCATATATAATTAACAATTAGACTAATTAACTGCCATTAATCACGAGAAAAAAAACATTTTCTGAAATTCAGTTTTTTGGATTTTCTGGCTACAATCGTGATTTTTCGTTTTTCCTCGATATCTCGCGAAATAAGGAAGATATCGCAAAATGTTACTCCTTACAAATTATTCAAAATTAAATTTTCTACAAATTATGTTCGGTAAAATTTTCTGTAGCTCTTCATCCGTAGCCGGAAAATCCAAAAAACTGAATTTCGGAAAATGTTTTTTTTCTCTGGATTAATGGCAGTCAATTAGTCTAATTGTTAATTACATACGATAAAAAAATGTTTTATCCATGAAATTAGCGTTATTTTAGTGTTTTAAAAAAGTTCAGATTTTTTTAGCGTCGAAAAAACACTAAAATAACGTGAATTCCGTGGCTTAAACAACTTTTTATCATATATAATTAACAATTAGACTAATTAACTGCCATTAATCACGAGAAAAAAAACATTTTCTGAAATTCAGTTTTTTGGATTTTCTGGCTACAGATTAGGAGCTACAGAAAATTTTACTGGACATAATTTGTAGGAAATTTAATTTGCAATAATTTATAAAGAGTAACATTTTGCGATATCTCCCTTATTTCGCGAGATATCGAGGAAAAACGAAAAATCACGATTTGCGACCGCAGCGCCACCCCGTGGCAAATTGCCGAACTAAATTTTCTATGGAAAATTCGTCAATTTGTCGGAAAAAATTAGTTCCGAAATTTGCCACGGGGTGGCGCTGCGGTCGCAAATCGTGATTTTTCGTTTTTCCTCGATATCTCGCGAAATAAGGAAGATATCGCAAAATGTTACTCCTTACAAATTATTCAAAATTAAATTTTCTACAAATTATGTTCGGTAAAATTTTCTGTAGCTCTTCATCCGTAGCCGGAAAATCCAAAAAACTGAATTTCGGAAAATGTTTTTTTTCTCTGGATTAATGGCAGTCAATTAGTCTAATTGTTAATTACATACGATAAAAAAATGTTTTATCCATGAAATTAGCGTTATTTTAGTGTTTTAAAAAAGTTCAGATTTTTTTAGCGTCGAAAAAACACTAAAATAACGTGAATTCCGTGGCTTAAACAACTTTTTATCATATATAATTAACAATTAGACTAATTAACTGCCATTAATCACGAGAAAAAAAACATTTTCTGAAATTCAGTTTTTTGGATTTTCTGGCTACAGATTAGGAGCTACAGAAAATTTTACTGGACATAATTTGTAGGAAATTTAATTTGCAATAATTTATAAAGAGTAACATTTTGCGATATCTCCCTTATTTCGCGAGATATCGAGGAAAAACGAAAAATCATGATTTGCGACCGCAGCGCCACCCCGTGGTAAATTGTGGAACTAATTTTTTAAGACAAATTTCTCAATTTTTCATGAAAATTTAGTTCTGCTACTCACTGCGAGATGGCGCTGCAGTCGCAAAAAATTAAATTTTGTTAAAAAAACCGCATTTTTTCGCTCTGTAAAGCGGTTAAAACCGTGTCAATAAATGTAATTAATAATACATCATACTATTACTTATTTATCCGAAAAAAAAAAATTTCTCGCGGAAAATCCAACTTTTTTCGGCTTCGCAAAACAACGAAAATAATGCGAATTTCTTGATTAAAACTACTCTTTATCGGATATAATTAATATTTCTCGCGGAAAATCCAACTTTTTTCGGCTTCGCAAAACAACGAAAATAATGCGAATTTCTTGATTAAAACTACTCTTTATCGGATATAATTAATAATTAGAGTGATTACTTGCCTTTGATGACGAAAAAAAAAACATTTTTTTAAATTCTGTTTTTTGGAATAATTTGTAGAAAATTTAATTTGCAATAATTGATAAAGAGTGATATTTTTCGATATCTGCCTTATTTCGCGAGATATCGAGGAAAAACGAAAAAACACAATATTTGCTGGATTAGTTCGGAGCGCCGGCCGCTAGATGGCGCCACATGTCCAAAAATTGGCGTTTTTCCTTAAAAAACACCGGAAGGATGCATTTTTCTGCAGTTTTTTACACTGGATCTTGCATTAGAATCAATTTGCAATTTTTTAAGCAACTCCCCAATGCTCTAGTGTGAAATTAATTTTCGAAAATATGAGAAGGGTCCCCCCTTCCCATTTTTTAATTCTGTTTTTTGCGATTTCTGTCTAAAGTTTGACAGTTACAGAAAATTTGATTGAATATTTTCGATAGGAAATTTGATGTTCAACAATTTATCAAGAGTACCATTTTTTGATATCTCCCGTCTTTATCGAGTAATCGTCGAAAAACCAAAATTGATTTCAGTTTTTTCGTGATAACTCGGTAAATACGCAAGATATCGCAAAATAATATCCCACATAAATTGTGGGGAATTCAATTTACTATAAAAAATGTTATATAAAATTTTCTGTAGCTATCAATCCGTAGCCAGAATTGTTAAAAAACTGAATTTTCAAGAAAATTCATTTTTCGTCTTATAACCGTTGATTAATTGTTTAAATCAACTAAAACAATTGTCGTAATGCATTAAATATGTTACATGAAAAAAATTCGAATTAAAAAAAAAAGCAGTCACCTAGAATTGAACCCGCGCCCTCGCGCTTCACACGCGAGAACGTAGCCATCTGAGCCACCCAACCTTTCTTGATTACGTGTAAAATTAATTATATATAAATTGCACATCAAATGAAGTAAAAAAAAAAATTTTATCGCCTAAGCCAATGAAGCAGTTTCAATAAATGCGATTAATAATCATATAATTAAGGAAAATAATTTCACTTGTGACACATGTCTTAGGTTAAAATTTTTTGTCTCACATAATTAATAATAATCTCCTTTCACAGTCTTTCTACCATTTCTAAATAATGAAAAAAAATTTTGCCAATACTATATATCCAACAATGAACAATTTAATAGAAAGAAATTAAATTATTAAAAAACCTCACCAAATATCATGTCTGCAAAGCAAGCCTCCATAGCTTCATGCATATCGAACTCTCCAGTGTTGACTTTTTGTTCTAGGTGTTGCAAACATATTTGAGAATGTCTGTTAAACGTTGAAATGTAATGATGGAGCACATTTTTACCATTAATGTAAGGAATAATGTGTTTTTTATGCTTTCGATAACTTGATCCTTAAATAATGACATTAATTATGCATTAAATCCATTTTAAAATGAGTAAAAAAAAATTACCATTTCCATTTATAAGAGCATTGACACACAGGGGCTCCATAAATTTATAAACAAATGCTTTTTTCGCAGCTTTCGGACTATTTAATATTATCTAAATCCAAATGCAGCATCAAGGTAATTAATTTATTCTAAAAAAAAAATAAAATTACATTGTAAGTGTACCTCTAATTCCTTTGGGCCACTCACTACAATTACTAATTGAGGCCCCAACCAGGCCCGAAAAGTCGACGAACACTCTTTGCTCATTTCGAAAAAAAGTTTGAAATTATCTAAAGGTATAAAAGTGTTTTAATATTTTTCTTACATTCAAATATTTAATAAAAAAATTTTTTTTACTATCAAGGTCCTTAAGAAATGGCCATGCTTGTCCGAGAATTGATGTAACAGGAGGCCCGTCAAATTGTTTTGCCAATGTTTTCATATTTTCCCACTGAATCCAATAATTTCGTAATATTTTCATGAAATATAAAGCCAACAAAATTGCCAAAGTTGCTGTTAACCACTCTGTATTATTAAAAAAAAAATACATTAATTTAATTTAATTTATTTTATTACTATTAAATAATGATAAATTTAATTCATTTACGTGTTAGAGAGTAATTTTCAATGTAATTAGTCAATAATCCATTATCAGACCATTGTTTTACCGATGCTAAACTGAAAAAAAAAATTATCAATCAATTTTCTAATAGTTTTAATATTCTACTTGCAGTTAAAAATGACTTTTTTATTTATATATACTTAAAAAATACAGGTTTGTAAAAAATTAATTCTTCAGGATATTCCTAGATTATTATTCAATGCATGTAATGTCCGTCTATAGAATTTTTTTCGTAGAAATCCTTGAAAACATGCCGAAGAAGAGAAAAAATACTAAATATAATTATGAATAAGCATAAAATTTTAAGTAGACTATTTATAAATGTTTAAAATAATATTAAATAATTATTTCCAGTAATCAAAATGATTTGGGAATTTTTAAATTAAAAAAAAACATTGATTTAGTTATTAGATGAATTTTCTGCCTTACCGACTCGTGGCAATGAATCCTGATTGGTCGGCCATTTTGTGACGTTCAAGATGGCGGAAAACTCAAATAAAATATCTATTACTGCGCAGAACAAGCCACAAAAATGTTCTTTCACAATAAAATTATCAATGAAGTATTAAAACAATTATAAAAACGTTTAATCAGTCTCAACGACTTCTACCAACCACCGACGAAACATAAATGCATCTTTCAAAGTACAATAAGGACACTATAAAAGGCATTCGAAGAAGTGGGGTAAACACTTTCGCCATTGGATCCCCACTGGTTTTTTTGCCCCACCACCAAGATGCACCGCATTTTCGCAGCATGTCCTTCGGTTTACTTACAACACGGATATTTGACGTTTTATTCGTTTATTCGTACATACTCTTATACCTTCGTAATATTTAATTGAGTATCGACAATAAATACCTTGAGTTGTGTATATATACGATGATAATAATACAAAATAACGCAGAGATTTTAAATCTGCGCGGGTATTTGCTCAGTCAACACCAGAGGACGCTATAAAAAATAATAATAATTCTAGGCACATATTCGGAATTTGCATATACAGTTAGCATTCGGACAACTCCGTGGTCAATCATTTTATTATCTCCAGTGTGTTTTCTGCAGTTTCACCGGCATTCTCTCTTTTGCAATTCAACGATTACCGAATTTGCGTCAAAATGCTCAAGGTAATTGCCTGTTTTATTGGTCAAATCATTGGTTACCACGACAATTTCACTGTAATTAATATAAGTAGGATCCAACTAACCAAAAAAATATTTTTTTTTGGAATGAATATTCACTTACAATACGTCCGATCAAAGGTCACTTTAATTGCACAGCATAAAAAATTGCGATAAAGCAATTTAGAATAAGCAGAAAAAATATCGAACGAATTTTTTTCACTACCTAATAAAGCAGGAATAATTTTTTTTACTAAAATTTTTACAAAAAGCTGGAAATCTAGGAATTTTTGCGGTTTTTTTTTTTTTTTGGCGATAACTCTGCAATTACGCATGATAACGAAAAATCTTATCAGAGTTAAATTATAGGGAATTAAATTTTTTATAAAAAATGTTTAATAAATTTTTTTTGTATCTCCTATAGTTTTTGAGATATTTCAATTTTTGAAAATTTACGGATTTGTCAAAGAAAATTTTGTTCATAAAATTTATTTATTAAAAATGCATTTTTACAGGGTATGGTAACTCTGGTGACCGGGGGGGCATCTGGCCTTGGTCGCGGTACAGTCGAGAGATTTGCCAAGCAGGGAGCAAAGGTAGTACTGGCAGATTTGCCGATATCCAAGGGCAAAGACGTGGCAGCCGAGTTGGGCGACGATGTGTTATTCTCGCCAATGGACGTAAGTTCATTAACTCATACTAAAAAAAAAAGAGACAAACTTGTAATGACATCCGGTTTTCTTCAGGTTACATCGACCGATGACATTACCAAGACTCTAGAACTAACCAAAGAAAAATTCGGGCGGTTGGACGTGGTGGTAAATGCAGCCGGTATCGCAGCGGCATTCAAGGTCTACAACTTTAAAAAAGAGACGCCACACGCGCTGGAGACATTCGAGCAGGTTGTGCGAGTAAACACCTGTGGCACCTTCAACGTGATTCGCCTGGCAGTTGGACTGATGGGTAAAAATGAGCCAAACGCCGATGGGCAGCGTGGTGTCGTAGTAAACACAGCAAGTGTCGCGGCATTTGACGGACAAATGGGACAGGCTGCCTACTCCGCGAGCAAAGGCGGAATCGTCGGTATGACACTGCCACTGGCGCGAGATCTCTCAGGACAAGGCATTCGCGTGTGCACCATTGCTCCCGGCCTTTTTGATACACCACTACTCTCATCTCTGCCCGAGAAAGTTCGCATGTTCTTACATAAAAGTGTTCCATTCCCACAGAGGTTCGGTCAACCTGATGAGTATGCTCACCTTGTACAAGCAATTGTAGAAAACCCAATGCTCAACGGCGAAACCTTGAGACTTGATGGTGCACTTCGTATGCAGCCCTAACCATATATGCAGGTATATAATTATCTACGAATTCTTATGCAAACTGCCTTTATAAATACACATTCAATGGGTCCTTGTTGATATTTTTTGAATAAAACAAAAATATATTGCATTTAAACAATACAGTCTTCATTCAAAAAAACAAAAACAAAAAAACCAGCCAACTTCTAATGCATATATCGACAATTTATTTTTTATTTATGACTGTACAGTTATTTTTTTATTTTGTATAATATTGTATGGCTTTATTTAGTATCTTTATCAGCGATTACGCTGCAAAAATCGCAACGTAGTCATTCGTTTATATATATATATGTATATCTTTTACTTACGATAGTTCACTAAAAGTATTTTTTGCCTAGAAAAAAGTTGTGTACATAATGAATATTTAACATAAAAATATTGAATTGAGGGGTTGGGGGATGACGAGGAAGCAGCAGCAACGCTCACCAGAGATATTAGGGCGAATAATTGGGCAGAATTATGTTTTTTCTGTTTTTTTTTTTTTTTTCGTTAATATTTTTTAGTCTTTATTCCCAAGAACCTCGGGAGATTTCCAAAATTCCAATAAATATTGAAATTTATTTTGATGATTATTCGGAAGAGCCAATTTGTTCGTTAAGGCAAGATCGTAGAAATCCTCATCATCGAGGTTCAGTCAATTCTAGGCGTTTGATTCCTTTAAATTCTGCAATTTCTCCAGTTGATCGGGCTGCAACTCATCTGGAATACTAGCACGCCCGCCCACCAGCATTTTCTCAGGAATTATCTCCGGCTGCTCATCGCTCGTCTCGTTTTCCATCTGCATTTCAATGACAGTTCCGCGTGAAGGTAAGGAAGTTGAATTGTCACCTGTGCTAGGCCCGGACGAGGACTCAGCTTCGCTTCCGGAGCTGCTACTTACGGGGAAGGGTGCCGAGTCTGCGGGTAAATCATCAGCCGTTGATTTCTCATCGACATCTTCAAGAATTTCCGCTTCTTCCACTGGCTTTGACGTGTCCTCGACTTTGCTCTCGGGTTGAGGGGCTTCATCGCCGATGACCTCGGCAGTCTCGTCGTCATTTCCCCCCGGAAATGGCCGCTCAATTTCCTCCATGGGCGTTGCCGCAGTAATGACAATCTGCGCTACACCCAGACCAAACTCGTCGCCGCCGCCCTCGGCTGCTTTTGTCTTGTCTTTCACTTTCACCTTGTCCTTCGGCTGGACAATCTCCTCAGGCTCAGCCACCTGCAAGTCACTAATAAATCATGCCGCTCTGCAGACCCGCAATTTTATAACAATCTATTTATTATCGCAAGCTACGTGTACTCTAGAAAAACTGCGCCATTACCTGGTCGCTCGATTCATCCGACACTTGAACGACTGCACGATGACATATTAAGCCAAGTTTATAAATGCCATGATTAATTAATAACGTCGCAGACTTACCAATTATTCCTGGCGTCTCATTGCACATCTCGTTTTCATCAAATTGACTGCCGTACTGGTCTTTTTGGTCTTTATTTAACTTGATCGCAAAGCCCGAAGGGTCGCCATTCACCAGCGCTGGCTTATCCTCACTTGATTCTTCTTCTATCGGCCATAAAAAAATTAAAATTCAATCTCTCACAACAAATAGAGTAGTTTTAAAACACTTGGTTGATATAAAAAAAAATTTTTTTCTAGACCAATACCCCGTGGATTTCATGATTTTTTCAGTTTTTTATCGATAACTCGGTAAATAATGAAAATAGCCAAAAATGTTATATAAACTAAAAGATAGGGAATTTTATTTCCTACAAAAAATGTAGAATAAAATTTTTCCATATTTTCATTCATTTTCGAGATATTTTGAAAAATTTAAATTTTCAAAAATCAATAATATCTCGAAAATTATGTTAGATATAAAAAAATTTATTTAACATTTTTTGTAGGAAATTTAATGCTCTTTTATTTTTTTCTGATAACATTTTTCTCTATCTCGCGTAGTTTCCGAATTATCGTTAAAAAACTAAAAAAAATCATGAAATCTTCGAGATTCACAAGAGGTATACCCCTTGAAAATTTTCAAAAAAAAAAAAAAAAATTTTTTTTCTCGATGAAATATCTTAAAATTCATTGTTAAAACTAAATTAGGTAATAGTATTTGAATAACTGGGAATTAAATGGCCTTTTTGGCAATATTGTGACGATATTTTCTTACCATTCATCATCGCACGAGTGATTTCGTCAACAAGAGCAAATTCCGGCACATCCGGAGGAGTGAAAACCGGCGGAGCCGAGCTCGGAGGTGTCATACTCTCCTGCAACACCGATGACAACTCAATAAATCGCTCAGTACCCTTTAAAAACCGGTAATACCAACCTGCGGAGTGAGCGGAGAACCGTCTGGAGCGCAGGGTTCAACGACGAGTGAGGGGAATATTCCACGACGGCCATTGAGCTCGCCTTCCCACCAGCCATCATCGACATCGTGCGGCTCTGTCCTCAAAATCTTTAAAACATCTCCCTCCATGAAGGTCAACTCCTCGTCGCACGTTTCGTCGTAGTCGTAGAGCGCGATGCAGTACTTGGCAGCAGCTTCGACGCTCTCAGCTGTCTCTGGCTGATGCAAATGCGCGTCAGGATCCACGGCATCGTGGTCATCGACAGTGTAGTCAACGGACGAGAAGGAAATCTGCGTGACTAGGCCGGGACCGTGGGAAGTTAGGCCTCCAGGAGCTGGAGCAGATTCTCTCTCGACGTCCAAGTAGTTTTGCGGCACGAAGCCCTCTTCTCCGCGGTAATTTCGTGCTCGCAGCCATCCGTCGCCGTCGCCCTCGCCTACCACTTCTAGCTGCTCGCTCTCGACGATCGATAGCTCGTCCGGATTTTGAGCCTGTCAACGAATTTGCGTCAATAAAGCGACGTTGTAACGCGATTTCAAAACAGATCTCACTGTGTAGGAGTAGAGAGCTGTGCATTTGTAGACTTGCGGCTGGTCCTCCAGGGTCTGCGGCGCAGAAATCTCTTCCTTGTCGTCCGTTGTGCCCCAGTCGACGGATGTAGGGTCATCCCAGTCGGCCGCCATCTGTTCTATTCGCTGTTTTTCCTCCTCGACCAGCGCTGCAGGAATTTTTTTTTTTGTATTATTGCTGTGACAATTTGCAGAGGTAATTAATTTACCATCAACTTCGGCAGAGTCGTGCCTATCTCGGTCGTTTGATGCCTCGTCCTCGTGTGGCTGCGATGCACGCGCACTTCCCGGCCTCTCCACTGTCGTTAGGTCGCTGCCAGCGTCGTTGTCACTGTCGTAGAATGAGTCGGATGATGGGTGCTCCTGCAAGTAATTTCGTTAGTTGGCCAAAGCTTTGACAGGGAATTTTCTGGCAAGTTTGTTTATTTAATTACTGCTGTTCCAGAAACATCGGTTCTCATCGATAGAGAGCTCGCTGAGCGCGGCATATCGTGGACACTCAGAGTTTCGGCTTCCTGTAGAAATTCGTCGACAGGCACTGTGAAATAATCGAGATTTAACGGGATAAAATTTTTTTTTAGTATCTTTCTACCCTTAACATACCTCCACCCAATCGTAAACACTCGATTCTCGCATCGGCCTTTATTTTTGCGGTCTGTAAATTAAATTAATTCAAATGAAAATCAAAGAAGAAATATACTTTTAACAATGTTTATTGAAATATCTCAAAAATCGTGAGATTTAGGGTATTTGTATGTAAAATCTTTTTTTTAGGTAATTGAATTCTCTATAAAAAAGATTCAATGCATAATTTTTTTAGGTCGTACGGTTCGGGAGATATTCGCGATAGTATGTGCCTACCTCCGCGCGGCGGATGGCCTGCTTGAGTTCGTCAATTTTCGTATCTATATCCGGGCCATTTGGATCATTGGGATCGCTCTTCTGGCCAGATTCTTTGAGCTGCAGCAGTGCCTGAATTTTCCGCGTGTTTTCCCGAACGCTGCTGACCTCACGAGCAATTCTAGAGGACCATCGACGTGCCTCCTTGCCAAGTGTCGTCGCCGCAGAGTGGTCAGCAGTTACCCTTGAAATACCCAACGAAAAAAATGACCAAACCCAATGAAAAATCGTTCTGAAACTCACCTGTCGACCTGATCATTGTCACAGGGCTCAAAATCGTATTGAATGTGTTGCTTGAGCACGGGGTAGTAGAGATTGCAGCACTGAATGTTGTATTCCCTCGAGAGCTGTAGTACAATTGATTGTTTGAAAGTTGCCACGAGGAAAGTGACAAAGGCACGTACCTGCTGTGCTTGATCGCGAATTTTTCCAAAGCTATTCTGGGTCGCGAGACACGTGAGAAGCTCTGTTCGACCCATCAAGGTCAAGTACTCCTGTACCCGGTCGTAAACGCCCTGCTCGAGGTACTGCATTGTGCTCTGCAGGTCCACGGCGAAGTAGCGATTCTGGTGGGCGTTGGCGGCAGCGAGACTCAACAAGTAATCATTGCGTGCTCCGGTGGATTTCTCGTCCAGTGCGTCGCGTTTTGATGTGACCTGAGGATAATAACATGCTAGGAGACTCTTATAAATGTCAAATAAATTGTCATACCTTGGCGCTATTTTTCTGGAGGGAAGTTATCGACTGAAAGAATGAGCCTTTCTTCTTCTTTAATTTTTCCTCAATGTCTTTTGCCTTGTCGCGAACGTCATGAGCGCTGTGCTCCTCATCAAAGTACATTTTCTTTGTCTTGTCAACGTCCTGGACACACATCTGAAGCTCCTTTTGTACTATCATCAGTTGGTCGATTGCCTGCAAGATAATATTTCATGTACAACAGTGCGCACAACTCGCGTCAATGCCATCGTTGGTTAATATTGATGTTTTATCAATAAGTTTTCAGACCTTTTTCGATATTTGCATCTTGTGCATTCGAAGAATCTTTGCGTCATCGGCTATTTGCTGTTGAAATACCTCGACAGCCGCCAAACGCGCTCGAGCTAACTTCTCGTTCTCTTCCAAAACTGTTCGCCAAACGTTCCACATATTCCTGGAGATATTGAGAATTATGTAATGACCCATTTTTATACGATAAATTTTTTTTTTCTTACCATTTTTCGTCTGCACCATCTATCTTCAAGTCCGGAATATTCGGGATTTTTTTATTTAAATATGCGGACGAAATTTTAAGCAATGCCTAAAAAAAAATTGTTTTAAGTTTTTGCTGATGTATCTGGAAGAGATGCGTGTGATCTTTTATGCAATATCTCGAGAATGATGCGATTTATGAAATTTATGTATATTACCTTTTTTATAGATCATAAAATTTTCTATAAAAAATATCTCATGATAAAAATTTGTCACTCTCATTGTTTTCGAGATATTCACAAAAATCTATCGGATCAGTTCAATAATCGACTTACCTCTGAATATGATTTCTCGATTGCGGATTTTTTGAGTGTAAAATTTCTAAAAAAAAAAAAATATGAAATAATTGGCAATAGTAAATATACCTGTTTTTTCATTCATGATTTATTTTAGCTCACCGAATGTCCTCCAGAAGATCACACTCGTGTTGATTCTTAGCCTGAAGTTTTGCCACTTGTTCCGTGTGTACATTTTTCAAGAATTTCGCATAATTACCCTGAGTAAAGAAGTTTAATTAAAAAGTGTAAAAAAAAAAACAATTAAATAATGAAAATTTAATGACACAGATTCTTCGATCCTCGGGCGGTTGAATGTGCATCGATTTTCCCAGGCGAGGAGTAGAGCGTCAGTAGCTACGAACGAGTGATAGGATTGCGTTTTATATTTTATCGACTGCTCTATTTCAAATCAAATACGATCAATTTTTGCCTGACAATACATATAAACAATTCATCATCAAGCAATCAGCAGTTATTTAATATAATACGAGGGATATCCAACTTGATAAACTTGACTTGGAAGAAATTGAATGAAAATGGCGCAAATTAGTGTGAATAATGACACTTACTTTTCTTGGCGGTGGTTGCATGATTGGCACAGCCGCTCGGCAAGCCTCGCACCACTTTAACCCTTATTTTTTGATGAAGGAGCAGACACTGCTCACCTAACGCGAATTCGTATGCTACTGGCCTCTTGCCCTCGACTTGGGGTATTTATTGATCGTACCGGCGCCTGCGTTTTCTCCAAACCCTGTATATAATGTTTGAATGCCTTGAAAGGGACGCATGTGCCACCTGAATTGGTCCACCCACGTCCTTCATTATATCCAGATGAAAAAACTGATTCTTACCCTCATGGCCCTTAATTAACCTTCAACGTAAATTCTGTCTGTCTTGAACACAATTGTACCTTTAAATGAAACTGCAAAAAATTTTATCGCAACATTTATTTCATTTATATATATGTTTTAAATAACCGTATCAAATCAGAGAAGTATATTATATCATTTAAAACCGCATTTTACCATTGGAACAAATACTGGTGACATTTGTACCGGAGATATGTCATTATCAGGCTTTAAAGTTGGTGATGTAATAAATTAGCATCATATATATCGTATTAATTAATTAATTCATTGATTTATAGTACTTCATTGACTCACATGAAAAATTCGTAAAACATATCCACCTAACAGGCGGATAGTTTTTTGCGTATATCTCAAAAACTATGAGAGTTACGAGATTTTATTATAAATCCTTTTTTGTAGAGAATTTTATCTTCTACAAAAAAGATTTCTAACAAAATTTTTATAAACTCAGTTGTTTTCAAGATATCACGAAAAAACAGCCGTTTGGTTCGCAGTACTCAACACCGTTTGTCATGAATTGCGCGCCACTAATATCATTATTTATAATTATATTGTTTTTATCCAAAGCCGAGAAGCACCAGCTTTGGTAATATAATAATAAAGAAACATATAAAAATTATTTACACCTTTCAAAAGTTTATAACGCGTATCTGCTGGCGATCGTTGTGTCCATCCGACAGCTGGAGTCATAAGAGCTCGTCGGGAAGCAAGCGACCAAGATCACCACCGGGAAGCAGAGCCATGGCACCGTCGGCATCGGGATCTGAGCCAGCGGGGAGTGGGGGCTCCGGGGTGGGCACGGGCTCAGCGGACTGGAGCAGAGCGATGGCATTGATGGGATTGCCGCCTGCGTCGAGGGCCGGATCGGCCGTTGCCTCGGCTAAATTTGTCACCGATTTGGACTTGACACACTGGAAATCAACGTGGCGACTTTTGGCCTCCTCTTTTTCCCAGGACATGTGGATGAACGGGCGCTGCACGTAGTTATAAATAACCTCAGCACGGCCGCCGGGCCGGGTCTTGATCTTCTCCTTGTATGTCGGATAGCCCTCGATGCCCAGGCGGATTTTTTTCAAGCCACGCTCTTTCATCACCTGCTTCGCCACGTCCCGATTCTCGATGTACTTGAAGAAGCGATACATGGCCGTGCTGTTCACCGCTGCAAAAAAACAATCGTGTTACTAACTGTTGAAGTTTTTTCGTTGAAAAAAAATTATTTACTTTGCGAATACTCCTCGCCCATTTGCGGAGGATACTCCTCGTCCCAGTCGACAGTGTCGTCCTCGAGGAGCACGACAATGTGGCACTCTCGATCGCCCCGGCGGGCGCTGATCACCATCAATGGGAGGATCAGGTCCTCCAGGAACACCTCAAACTGACGCCGAGCTCCCTCATTTGACAGTTCATGAAGCAATCCTCCTGAAATAGAGTATTTTTTAGTATCTACAGGGATAAAATGACTTTCTGGACTTACTGAGGTTCTGACACTTGACCGTGCTGGCGTCAAACGGCACCAGGAGGTAGTCGCACGCCTCTCGCAGCTCCTGCACTGTCACTGTCGGTGGACAACGGATCACACCGCCCTTGTAGTACTCCAGAATGGCGCGGAACACCATGGCAGATATGCCCTCGGCCACCTCGTACTCCCCGCGCTCGTTTGGCTGCATAAACTCGATGCCCGAGCTGAACATTCGGCCCAGCATTGTGTTTGGGTGCGCTGTGAAGAGCGCTGGGTCCAGGACAAACCTAGTGTTGTCGACAATCAGGGTTATTCGATCGTCGCTCTGCGAATTGCTCACTGCAGCAGTTACACCGCTAGATTGGTAGCTCTCGCCGCGATTTTGCTGCGGCTTACTCAGTCCCGTTCCTAGACGCATTCTAAACAAACAAAAAATATGTTTAAATATTTTTTTCACATTAATTTCAACGGGAACGACCTACAAACAGACCGAGGCATTTTTCTTTCATTTTCATAAATAAAAATATTTTTTTTAAAGAAATATTTCTGATTTTTTACCCCGGTTTGGTTGTTTAGTCAAGGGAAAGGATTGTTGAGAGAAAATTTCTACATTTCATGCCTTTCTCGTAATTAACTGACATACCTTTATGTAACGATCATTGGGGATATTTTTTTTTTCGTGCACTTGGCAAGAAAAAAATAAATAATTCATCTTGTGTCAGTTGGTCTACGATTTTTTACCTGTCAAGTTGAATCGAGTTTGCTCCAATAGAATCGAAGGAATAACGCCTTGGAATTCTTCCATCCCTCTGTACCAGACAAGACTTTGGTTTCGAGAAGCCAGTACAACTACGTGCAAATAACCACAATTCCTTACTAATAATACCAAGCTATCAGCGTTGAAAAGTTGTAATTGCAGGCTACACAGATTTTATTATTATTATAGGATATTTTCAATGCCTAAAAAGCACTTAAAATGTTTATTTTTACATTACTATTGATCATAACGTGTAATATATTTGCTCATGCTTGTTGAAATTAGAGCATGCGGCATTTTTGTTTTTTCGAGTGCCAACTAATTAGTAATTCTAGTACATTTACATTTTATTACTTTATGAGTGTACAAACTGATTTAAGTCAGGTTATAATTAAAGTTGGGGGGTTTTTGTTTAATTGTTTAGTAGTAGTGGCGTTTTTACCTGATGTTGTTCTTGCAAACTCGAGGTCGCGGCCTTCCATCCATTTCCTTACAATCAGTCTCTGTGTCACTACTGCTGTCCTGAAGATAACCATCGGCAGGATTGGACATATCGGGCCAGCTGAACAGAGGAGAGGGCTACATGATGCAAATAATTGAATTGTCATCGGCCCACTCGCACTTGCGAATAATAATGACAGGTTGGAATGTGATAAAAAGAGGTTAGGAACGGATTGCTTTGGATTCTGCAGGGGATTGCATCAGCTATCCCGACTTGTTAGAATTGATAAGTGATTATTGCAGACTTTCTGGAGACAATGATGTTCAATGTAGACATTGTATGTAAGTGAATTGAGAGCCTGTTTCATGTACTCACATACTTGACACTGGCAAATAGCACTCGAGCTTCTCTCGAAGCCACTTGGACGACGAACAAATTTCAATGCCACAAATCTCGTGATTTGATTTTTTTAACGAAACTCGCATTCCAACTACAATGAACTCTTGATAAATGTGGTCAGAGGACTGCGTACCCTATTGTATACATATATATATACAGATATGAAATTTTTTTTTTATCCACGGAATTTTCACTCGTTTTGCGCGCGGTCCCAAATCACCGCCATTTGCACAAGAGGACCAATGAAAAATTCTATTGAAAATTCAAATTAAAATTAGCGTTTTTTAAATATAAATAAATTTTCATTGTTAAATACAATACTTTAGTGTAAAAACAGGTTTTTTTGTTGATTTGTATTAGTATTTCAAAGGTATCTAATTCTACAAATTACAAATACTTATACCATGCATGCTATCGCATTACATACTCAATATACAGAATTTTTCTTTGAACATTATTGAAAAAACAATCCCTACAATGCGTAAAATAAATAGAATATTTGCAAAAAACCGTTCAATCCTATGAGTAAATTAATTATTTTTTACATTCAGAATTAGTTTGAAACAATTTGTATATAAATTCCTAACAAAAAATATTATTTTCACAGTGAAGAAAGTTTTTGATTTCATGTACATCGCCTCCAGTACATTGCTATATTTATTAAGGCATAAAAAAATAATATTTAACGAACATATTACGCGAATTACTAGGGATTATCTGGAAACGGTCACTTATGTCGAGATGATGCCAATTTTAAAGCGACAAAGTTTTAACATAAAATTGAGTCAACCATCAGAAATTAAAATATAGTCATTATTAGTGTCATTCATTAACCAGGGCAATTCAGCAATTTCACTACCGAATGTTAGAAACCATTACGTTAATACTTAATCTACATGCAGGGTTATTTTAGCGATACATACGCCATTTTAAACAAAAATTATCCATTCCATTTTGCACTGCTATATACCTTTTCAACACGACTTTGATGCTTTTTCTTCTTTGGGCGTATAGTATTTCTGCCTCCTATTGATATAATTTCAATTATTGGGTATAGTTGAATATGGCTATTTTATGAAGGTTTCATCTACAAAAATATCGCAGATCCGACAGCTTAGGACAGATTATCTTTTAATAAACGCAGAAAAAAAGGAGTTGCTTTTGGATTAGTTGGATATCTTGTTGCCACGTTGTTGAAAAAACCATTCGAAATACATCAATCTTTCAATGGTGCGGAAAATTTACGAACTATAACCAGAAATATAAGGCTGAAGTTATAAAAAACGGTGGCCGGGCGGACTGTCAGCATCACGATTACAATCCAACGCAGTAGCAACAAACGCGTGTTATAAAAAAATAACTGGACATCTATACACGTAGTTTTTTTGTTTGTATTTTATCGATCGATAAAATACGAACAAAATCAATTAAAATATCAATATCCAGCATTCATGTGAAACTTGAAAATAAGGATGGCGCGCAAAGCGGATTATATATCATAATTTGGCAAAATTGCGCATGAAATCATGCATAATTCGACTAGAAAAAAGATAAAGAACGGAAATTAGGGTTGTTATTACGACGGCGGGTAATATACGGCGGTGAATAAAAATTAATAATTCCGCTCCTATATACTGCATTCTTTAATTTTATTCCTCGATTCCACTCATTATCGTGATACCGTTTCAAAATATTTCGAAATGAACTATATACATCAAATAGAATTCTATACTGTATAATATTTTGTCTGTTAAAATGTTTAAAATACATGCGAAACGATATGTATATACACATGGCGGTCGTAAAGACAATTGTTTTTTCCCGAATAATTATTTTTAAGTACTCAAAAATGATAATTGATCATTTGGATACATTATATTCGCAAAATTTTGAATTATACTGTTTAAACTCTCAACATAAGCAGTTTTACTATATAGTTTCGCGTATTATCTTTATATTAAAGATAGAAATAAATAAGTATTAATAATGGCAGTAATGTGTAACATAATTCTTGCTAATATTGTTATTTTTGCAATTGAATTTTGTAATTAATTAAATTTTGACAAAAATTTCAGTATGTTACATTCAAATTAATTGCGTAATTCGAAAACATCAGGCCGATAATAAAATTTTCTAATGAAAATTAACTAATTTTATCGTTAAATTTCATAGAAAAAATAACCAAGACAAAGTTGTTAGTGTGGTACTTAGCTAAATCGCCATCATATCGCCATCTGCATGTCAGAAGAATCGTAGGGTTGGCCGCGTGGAGGGTTGAACAATCACCTTGCGCCTCAAGAAATATTTTTGGCTGCTTCCCTCGTCCTCGTTTTAGCTGTTTCCGCCCTCGTTCTGTTGTTGGTCGCCTCCTTCGAGCCCTTCCAGCAGCGAAACTGCGCCGGCGCCAAGATATCGTCGAGTGCCATCATCTCGTCAGATGATGCAACGTCCTCTGGAGTCCATTGGAAATTGCACGCTGATCCACTTTGTTGAAGAACACTGACTATAATCGCACTTTATTTATTTAAATTGCGATTTATTAATTAATCGGACAGTTTGTGAACGCGTGCCAACGTGGCGTTGATAATGGCTCATCGAAGAGCAACTAGAAGCACACTGCGTCAAATTCGAGGGCGGAAAGACCGCTGACTGATAAGCCGCAGTTTTTATAATCTTTCGATTTGTGACGTCAGTTTTCCAAATACGGTGCGAGGAATAAACGACGAGCTCTCATTGGTTCCCAAGAGGCTACCGAGCGCTCGCCTGATGGACTTTTGGGTACAAAGTCCAATTTTTTAAACATTAAAATCCAGCAAAATCCAGATTTTTCAGCGTTCGTCGACTGAAAAATAACTTTACGATTATGTTAAGCCTATCACAGCCTATTTTTGAGCACCTCGAATGTTCTAAAACATTTTAAAACATAGAAAAAAAATGTAAAGTAATATTTTAAACTGAATTATTTAAGACTTTAGTAGTCGTATGGATGATTTTTGTTGAATTGATTGGTAAAAAGCCGGCAATAGATGCATATTCTAACGCGAGATTCGACGGAAATTGTGTGAAAAATGTGGACATTTCAAGAAATTTTAACCCGGGAGATTTTTTTTAGCAACACTTTAATGTAGAAAAAAATTGGATTGACGATATAATACCAATAGAAAACAAAAATACAAAGAAAAATCCTTCTTATACAAAACCAAAGATATTTTTTTAAGTTATTTGTATATATTTTGAGATATTTTCTCAAAAAGAAGTTCAAACCAACGAAAGTACGCACAAACAATTTCGCTGATAAAGTGAACCTTTGCGTAAACCAATTTTCTAAGTACTCATATGAAAAAAAAAAAAAACTCTTTTTATCTTATGTTTAATTATCTAAACATATACGAAAAATTGTCAAAAATAAGCTTATATATAAGTAATCTTGTTCGAAATAGAAAAAATACCAAAAAAGATGAAAAAATCTCGGTCCATATCATCGTGAAAAAAAGCTTAATTATCGTGCTGACCAAGATAACGCTTGCAGGAAGGACAGTAGTGTTTTGTCGGCAGGCATCGATCTGTACAATAAATACATGGGATGCAGCAACACAATCTGCAACCGAAAAAGTATGTCTCAAATTAGAAAAAAACCAACAAATATGTGAATAAAAAATTTTATAACCTGAAAAAACTGCAACAATGTGAAAAAATCAAATAAATAGTGCTCTACAAGTGTGAAAAACAAATTACGTACCCAACGTGGCACATCATCATGGCGACAACATGCGTTTTAGTATTTCCTTTTCTCATAATCCGCGTGGCAACATCCGCCAAGCAGTGCGGGCACTTGACTCGCTGCGATTTCGGTCCATAATTAACGTGATGTATGACAACAACCTCTGAGAAAACACCCAGATAATTAATTATCACTCATTATATCAATCTAAAAATTCTCTTACTTTGTTGAACGTTGGTGGAAATGTCCGTGATCAAGGCACTCGATGGACCAGCAACCGGCGGGAATGCCTGCAACTCGTTGTTGGTCGGAATCAGCGCAGAATAATCGTCAATTGGCATTTTATTCTCCATCGCAGGGCTTTTTAATTGACAACAATTACAACAGTTGAAAAAAATCACTGAGAATACACCGCGCAACACGTGAGAACACAGTTATTTCCTCTCTAGAGTCCAGAACAGTCTAGAATGGAACAAACGCCATATTAGATTTTTGCAACCGCCGGTCCTAATCGGTGGTCCTCGTGACGCCGAATCCCCTCTACTCTTCGCCACAAAATGGGGGTACATAATATTCACACAAAGGGCATACGGAGAATTTTTCTATATACAAACTCAAGCCTGAAAATGTTATCGAAAACATAAAAATCCCATAAATTATGTTGATAAACAAACTGCCTGATGACGGCGACTATTCATAGAATTACAGAAAAAGAAAGAAATACATAAAAATATATTCCGAGTACGTGAGAATAGAGTTGCAGTTTACTAAAAAAATGGTTTTCAGAAAAACTTATCAACATAATAACATTATCATAAAAACATCAAATGAACTGTTTAGTGCGGGTAAGTCTAAATTATAATCTATTGTCTACTTTTGATTATCTAAACTTGAAAATGCATCAATTATTGTGATGGCCCAGGTATCGTTTGCAAGCTGGGCAATAATGCTTGGTTTCTAAGCAGCTATCGGTGCAGTAGACGCACGGAACACAGCAGCACAGCCTGAAACAGGTAAATAATTTTTTTAATTCGATAAAACTTCAAATAGCAAAGAAAAATCAAGACTTTATATTAGGAAAAATTGTTGAAAAACAGTGTACCAACCCAGTATGACACATCAAGAGGCTGACAATGTGTGTTTTGGAGTTTGCCATCATTGCAGTCCGTGTAGAAACGTCAGCTTGACAGTGAGGACACACAACTCGCTGTGATTCGCGTCCATAATCGACTTGATGCATGATAACAACGTCTGGAAAAATTCGTAAGTCAAAATCTATTCATAAAACACTATTTTTCGAGTATATACTCGAACTTGACACTGATGGAAGGCCTGCTGGATCAAGTTCCGTAGCGAGTCGCGGTTGACTCGTGTACGGAGGCAGAGATCTGCTATCCTCAGCTGGAAATTTACTTGCCATATTGTAAATATTTATAAAACACTCCTCTTAAAGTCAAGTTCCTTCGACAGACTGAATACTTGTCGGAAAAATGGGACATTATATCAGTGACAGGTATTATCAGATAATATCAGTCATCTTATCGAAAATTGCGAAAAAAATAGGTGTGTTGCCCATCCGTACATGAGTACCGCCTGTAAATGTGACTATCGGTCCGTATAAGTGCCTGGATGTCGGTGATTTTTTTAATGGGTTCGTCACTCGATATGATAGTGGGTGATAAGGCTTTTATTGTATAGCCTTGGCAGATAGACTCACTGACAATAACCGTAGCTAGTTCTGTGAATATGAGGCTCGAATAACCTCCAAGAAATGATTATGCTCTTGAAATCAATTTTGGGAGTTTTATCTGGAATTAAAAGAAAAAAATAGTTGGGTAATATATAAAACTTTGTTACTTTTATCCCAATTGTTGAAGGCATCGGCTGTTTCGTTGTTTTCCGGTGATTCGTATAGGCAAGAGGCGCAAATTCAGGTTTAAGTGGTTGATTCATTGTTCTATTGATTGAAAAACCTTTCAAGCTATCAGAAAAAGCATTAGACACTTGGAACAAATGACTTTTTTCGTTTAAGACGATTAATCTCTAACAGAAGCTACGTAAAATTGACGATAACGGCTACAGTGATTACTAAAAGCATCGTTACTAAAACCACAGAAAACATATTGGTATAGTGAAATTTATACATACCTCTTAAACGAGTGTCAATAGATATATATTGAATATAAAAATAATGAATTTTCTTCGATGTTAGTTGGTGCTTGAAAGCATTATAAAAAAAAGTCACCTCGCATTATACTTTTACACGCCTAGATAGTCATTATCATCCCTGATTAATCGAGGTATATTAATTTCCAAGGAAATTCAAGAAAATTTAAGATTAATCGTACGATTTTTGGCCATTATTTAGTTATCATACTGGCCAAGATATTGGTTGCAAGCTGGGCAATAGTGTTTCTTCACTAAACAGCTGTCCATGCAGTATGGACAGGGAACACAGCACCACAGTCTGGAAAAAAATTCTTTCATTACTTCCAACACTAAAAAAAACTATTTTCAAATGCGCGGCAATAATTGCATCACTGAGTCACTGCATTCCAGCATGATTATTGCACTCGGCTTACACAATGTGTTGACAACCATCGATTTATTTTGGATTATACAGCTTGTTTATATACATATACTCTTACAATTATAATAATCTAAAATGGTTAAATTCCTGAGTTTGGGCATAAAAATTACAAAAAATTACAGGAGACAAATAATTACAAAAAAAAAAATCGAAGAAGCTATACAATAAATAATATTCTCTCACTTTCGAAATATTTTTTAACATTTTTATATGTTAGTTAGAAGCTGTTGGAGACATTCTTTAAATTCTTCCTCTTTCTTAATTGTTTATAAGCAATGCCATTGACATTTCAAAGTGGATTTTTCCAAATATTCAAAAATTCACGGTCAAAAAACTAAGTAAACTTGAAATTCAACTTAAAATAGAGTTATCTAATTTCCTTTTGATTTAAATACGTCAATATATGTCTTGCTAAGAGTATTATTAAATGAGTGTACTATAAATGCAACAACAAAAACTCGTTCAATAACACAAGTCGAAAACAGTCATGAAAATACCGACATAAATATTATCAGTCCTTTATCAGGTGTGATAAATTTATATATATCTCGCTGAAGTAAACTTATCTATATCAAGTTGGCAGCTTGGTTTAATTATCGTGCTGGCCCAAGTATTGTTTGCAAGCCGGACAATAATGTTTCTTTGCCAGACAGCTATCGTTACAGTAAACGCACGGCAAACACACACATAAACTGAAAAAAAAAACACAGAAGAAATAAATTATCCACAAGTTCGAAAAAAAAAAAAAAATCATTTGAAACATTCCATAGATAACACCGAAAAAATTTTATGGTAGTTATAAACGCAGCGAGTAAATTCTCAACGTTGACATAATTAAAAAAATTATTCATACCCTGTGGCACACAAAATGATGCCGATAATATGCGTTTTGTTGTTGGGTTCAGTCTCAATATGAGTTGAAATGTCGGCGTGGCAATGTGGGCACATCATCCGCTGCGATTCAGGGCCAAAAGCGTGTTGCTGATGTATCACAAAAATACCTTAGAATTTAAAGAAATCCGTTAATAAACTTCTGGAGGATTTTTTCACACATCTAACCTGTTGAAGGTCCTGGCTGTTGCATAATAGGTGGCCCAGGGTAGGCCGGAGGCGGCGGGGCAGTTCCAGGATAAGGTACGAACCCCGGCTGAGGTGGATATCCAGGTTGAGGTTGTTGATACATTGTGTCGATGATTTTATAAGCCTTTCAAACAATCACTACAAGCACTAGGCACGACGTGTCACGTCTAAGCACGCCAATCGCCGACTGAAGCTATGAGATTGCCGGCAGACAGGTTTATTGCAGTTATCAAAATGGCCCCTGTGATATCTATCGAATTTTTTTAGCAGCGAGAAAGTCAATGCGCAGTATCCTATCGATTAACAATTTTTTTCGTTGACAAATCCTGTCGGATTTAATACGAACGAAGGTCCTCTATCGATAACTGCATGATAATCTCTATATTTTTGTTATAAAGTTATTTTTAGATCTGTTAATCACCTTGATAATTTCGATAAGACATTAAAATATAAATTTTTAGTTTGATCATTGCACCAATTTCTGTTAGTAGCTCAATGAAATTTTTTTATTGAATTACTCCAATTGTTTTATCGGTTTTTTAATACTCCAGACAGCTAAATACAAAATTGGATATTTTTATCACACCGTTTGTTGCCGGAAAAAATAAAATTTCCGATGTTTATCCATCTAGAAAGGAATCAAAGTCGAGTATAAACGATATAAGTGTTGATCAAATACTTTTTTTTGTGATTACTCACACTGTAGCATCAAACAAATGGGAACAATTGACAGGATTGGACTTATACAAGAGTGAGTGATTGTCAATAATATAATTGGGCAATTGCAGGTGAAAATACAAATATTATCACTATGAAATAATAATTAACTGAACAATTTTCTCGATTTATCGTTAAAAATAATAATATTGCTAAAAGTTGTGCAAGCATACATATATAAAGTATATACTTCAAAAAAATGGAAAGTATAACGCCTAAAAAGGTATTTTGTAGAACCTTGAAAAAAAAAAGAATCTACTTATGAAAATGATAAATGATAAATGCATTAACGTCTTAAAATACTTAACTGCCGCAAAATGTTGTTCGAAAATTCTTGTAAACAAGCTACCATCAAAAAATATTAATATCAATTTTATGTATACACATCGAAGTCTTCTTTAAAACCTAGAAGACATGTTGGTATAGTGACAGTTACATATACCACTTAAGCGAGTGTCAATAGATATATATTGAATAAAAATAATGAATTTTCTTCGATGTTAGTTGGTGCTTGAAAGCATTATAAAAAAAAGTCACCTCGCATTATACTTTTACACGCCTAGATAGTCATTATCATCCCTGATTAATCGAGGTATATTAATTTCCAAGGAAATTCAAGAAAATTTAAGATTAATCGTACGATTTTTGGCCATTATTTAGTTATCATACTGGCCAAGATATTGGTTGCAAGCTGGGCAATAGTGTTTCTTCACTAAACAGCTGTCCATGCAGTATGGACAGGGAACACAGCACCACAGTCTGGAAAAAAATTCTTTCATTACTTCCAACACTAAAAAAAACTATTTTCAAATGCGCGGCAATAATTGCATCACTGAGTCACCGCATTCCAGCATGATTATTGCACTCGGCTTACACAATGTGTTGACAACCATCGATTTATTTTACCACTTGATATATCGATGCAGAAAAAAATTCCCTGAACTTTTCTCCGCTATTTTAAATAACTTAAAAATGCAAACATACCCAACAACACACAGGAGCAAAGCGAAAAAATGGGTCCTTGAGCTGGGTTCACTCTCGACCCGCGTGGAAATACTAGCATGGCAGTGAGGGCACGTAAGCCGTTGTGTATCGGGTCCAAAAGCGGCTTGTTGAACGATAATAACAGCTCCTGTAAAGATTACAAGTTAATAAAAAAATTTTTTAAATGAATTTAAAAGCGTTGAATCACCTGGTGGTGGTGCTGAAGCTGACATGTGTCCTCCATGAGGCATTGGGCCTGGAGTATACGGTGGAGGAGGTGCAAATCCGGGTGGTGGTGGTTTTTCCATGTTTAAACGGTTAGATGCTTCTGAAATGAAGAAATATCTGCTATAGTCGAAATAAACTTGTGTTCTCGCCGCGCGGCTGACGCCAACTACAAGAATTAGCGTAAAAGAGGGCTCCTATCTATACAAACGTCATCATGACTCAGTTCTGAATATCGTATTATCGTTGAGGCACATATCTCTCGAGTGAAATTACTCATGAGCTATTTATATGATTCATCTTTACCCTTTTTTAACACACCATATCGTACTTTCTTTTTTTTACGACATCCGTCTGTCGTTATCTCAAATATCTCAACAACCCGGCATATTACAGGATTTTTACCAGAAGCAATTTTTTAGCTCTTAAAATTATCTACAAAAAATGTCTTATAAAAAAATCTTCTAGTTCCAATAGTTTCTGAGATATCAGCACTGCAGATTTCCATTTTGCCCCGCGGTTTGTCGCAACACAGGAAACCAATACTCAAACATATTCTTCATGTAATAAAAAAGTCTGTGTGTAACCGTATACACCTAATGGTAATGGTGCTTATCTCGATGTCAACTGCATGAGTACATGCGCACTAAGTGGCCTTGGACATTTCCAAACACGTCAACAATTTTTTTACTACGCACGAAATCTGCCAAATGCGGGTTAGAAATAAAATTCCAGCGACTCAAATAGATTAATTTTGCACCAATGGATATCTATTTAACAATCTCAATGAGGTTATCAGTCATATAAAAAGGAAAAAATCATAATAAATATAAAATATTCTTGACAATCGGTCGCGTGATAATGATAGATAACGTCGCGCCTCACGTTGACATGCGAAAAACTCGTGTGTCGTTGAAGATTGCCATTTTCCATTTGATATATTTGTTTGAAAATACATAACAGGCTAGAATAATAACCATTGTCTGTAAAACAAAGAAAATTGCATGTAAATTCGTGTAATAAAAAATCAATATTGCGTTCAAGTCGCAAAATACGTGGCTGTAACAGCTCACGAGTGTGTTACACGCACTAAAATAATTGTTGAAGGTTACGTAGAAAGTGGCTCTCATTCACCTGGGCTCACTGTCTCATTATATACCTGGGTATTTTAGTTATGCAAATCGAGGAAGAGTCTAAAATTGTCATGCTTTTTTTATAGCACGGCAACAGGTAGAGAAAACGCGTTCTATTCGAGACGTGGAATTTTTATCAGTGCAATATTCAAGTCGTTGCGTGATATGACGTCAGAGAAAATAATAGACTGATAATTTAATTAATTCAAGGGTTGTTAGGCGTGACGTGTCAGGAAGAAAATATACATAATACGTCTGTGAACATGTCTAGACACGATTTTGTTTGTTTTTTTTTTTTTACGTGTAGTAACCGCGCAGATACGCACCGGAAATTGCAATGTGAATTTTTTATTTTCGAGTTTTGTTACTTACTTTTGAGTGCTCTTTGTGTGTTGTCCTTGATAGGAACCTTGAAAATTAGGCCCGTGTATGAAATTGCCGTGGAATTTTACACTCACAAACACACACACACTGGTGATGTTGGTTTGTTGCTTTCGCGCGACATACTGACGCCAATTGAGATGATCGAGCAAAGAGGGATTTTGTCGATTGTGCGGTGGGGGATTATATAGGGAGGTCACCGATAAATACTTCGGCATTTGTATGGATAAATTTATTATTTATTGTCTTGAAATTTTGACATCTGAATTTTTTATTATTAGCGCAAAAAAAAAAAAAAAATTGAAAGAAATCTGTGATTAATATTTGTTTGCTTTTTCGTAAGATATCGTAAATTTGAGATAAACATATAACCCCCTTTTTATGAGGCTTTTAATTAGTAATTAGGTTATATAAAAGTCTGATGCATTAAAATGGATTTTGATAAATTTTTTTTTTAACGCTTGTAAGTATTTAGAATTTTAAACAAATGAAACGACTGAATTTTTTTTTTTAATTAATATTCAATTACAAAACATTACATCGCTGATAAGAGATAATAAAGAGTACGTGTGTAATTTTTTTTTGTAACTTTCATTTTTTTTTTTTTGTAATTATTGGATTATAAATTAGAAAAAAAAAAAATCTCTTGGTAAAAATTTGACGTCACTACTGTCTTAAAATAAAATACATTGATTTGGTAATATAGATGGTATTTTTTTCTTCCTGTACAAGATGATTTTGAATTAAAAAAAAAAATGATATACAATATATATTATGATTCAAATAAATTAATTATCCATTTATAGAAATCATTAATTTGTAGATTTTGTAAACTAAAAAAAAATCTACAAAAAAAAAACTCGATTACAATTTTTTTTCTGATAAAACAATTGACTATAAAAATAGTTTCCGTTGATATATTCTTGTATCAGTCTGTTTTCGATATCAAATTTTGCCCAATAAAAGCCACGCAACAACTCGATGCTATATATTTCAAAAATTCATATAAATGTTTCTTAGTTTTTTTTTTTTATATATATATCATTCAAGTCTGAAAAAATAACGTTATATGATTGACATGTTAATGGTATTATTAGCAGGTAACGAGATGCTTTGTTTTGAGCCTATAATGTTAAAAATACCAAGTTCAGACGATAAAATGTAAAAGTCAGTAAAAACAGGTATAGTAGGCACGATTATTCGGTTGTAAAATTACAATAAATAACAAAGATCGTAGCAAAAAACATCGGAATAAGGCAACTTGCTAATTATTTAATATTTACACGAATTCTTTTTTGTATACTTTCTTTCTTTCTTTTTTTTGTATTTTTCTCTTTCATCTATCAAAATATAATACGATCTTTTTTGTTCGTGTCATTTTCTTTTTGTTCATTAAAATTGTATATATATCTCAAAGATATATACACCTATATTTGTTTTTATCATCGCCATATTAAGTTTTTATAAAAATAACTTGTTCTTTTTATACCTTACTTTCAAATTTAACAAATCAGACTTCGTCTGCCGCTAATTGTTCATTTTCAGTAGGTGTTGAGGCTTTTTTTTCATTTCGTTCTTCTTCTTTCATTTGCAGACTTACTGCCGACTCTAAAACGCGAATTCGGCCTTCGTGCTTGAGAATTACCGCTTTTAATTTCCTTATCTCTTCAGCAAAGTCTTTAATAATATCCTCCTGCATTGAAGTAGAAACAAATTTAATTCATTGGATAAAACATTAAACAATCTTGCTTAAAGATACTCACGGAAATTCCACTATTTTGCACAGCATTTTGTCCACTATTAGCCCCGACTTTTCCGCTTTTTCCAAGCACATTAGCCTTCTTCGTGACTTTTAGTTCATTCTTCGTTGCAGTAGGCTGATAGCCATCACGCAAAGAAATAAGAATAGGCTCAGCATCAGTTCCTGCGGCCCACTGCTCCGCAGAGATGGCGGCCGCATCACCAGGAGTGTCAGGATACAAATCCTCTTGGAAGAGCTCAGACTAGAAAAACCGCAAAATAAATAATCCTACTCTCCACATGTATCTAAAAAATTGTGCGCACCTTTCTCGGTACTGTCATGGAGACGACTTGGCAAAAGCCAGAATTATTCAGACGATAGAATCGACTGATTTCACAGCTATTAACGTCACAGCCGCGTTTTGGCATCATTCCGATCCCCCGTTGAGGATCGGGTGTTTGGAAGGTATTGATATAGTGGACAAATGGTAATTCAGGTGTGATTTCAAAGTAGCGAATCACAGAATCGCCTTTTCCGCAGAGAAACACGAGACTTGTGTCGGGATCATACAGGGGAAACATGACGCCGTTGCTCGAGTCCAATTCCACCATGACGATGGGATCGCCGAGCATATCGGGGGCTCGTAGCGAATACTGGCGCTCCGACATCTTGCTGAAGCCGGTGGTGAAAATTAATCCTCCCCTGGATAAATAAAACATGATTAGATCGTAGAGAAAGATCGTCTATTCGAATAAACCTGAATTACCGCAGAAAAATGGCTCTTGTGGCTTTGCTTCCTTCATGCGCGATAGCCTCCTCAATTACATTGCCAGAGCGCGGGTCGACAATGCGGATTTTTTTGTCCTTGCACGTGGTTACGAGCCTCGATCCGTCCCAGTTCCAGCACGCCGAGTAGACCACGTCCGGGTGGCAAGTAATTCTCACGAGCGGTTCGCCCGTGCCGACGTTCCACACAACCACGAGGTTGTCCGAGCCGGCGGTGAGCAGCACATTCAGTGCAGTTGGATGCCAGAGAACGAGACCGACTCGCCGCTGGTGCAGTTGCAGGTCCACCACGGGTTCGGTGAGCGTGCGAGAGATTCCATTGTCGGGAATCTGCCAAACCTTCACCACACAGTCCTCCGAGCCCGATGCGATCACGTTGTCATTGTGCGGACACCAGGCAATGTCCAAGACGGGACCTTTGTGGCCTCCGACGAGCGGATGGTCAGCGGGTATCCTGCCAACCTGATAAGCAACGATATAACTATCATTTGTCCAAGCTCTAACGGAGGTTTTATCAAATGTTTATGTGAAAATAAAAAAATACACTCACTTTGTGGTGAGGTAAAACAATGAAAGCACCTCCTCCCGCAGATTCCACAATAATTGCCAAGAATTTTGGGTTGACTGCGCAGAAAGTCGAGTCCCAGGATGATTTTGATACTCGGATATTGTCGTAGCATTGCTCTCGCTTCAACGATGTTCCGTATACGTGGCGGAATTTGCTGCTGCGCACCACACGAAAAGACATACCTGCACCTGCAATGTTTTTTACACTGATTAAACACTCAAATACACTTGGGTAGATGTGGATTAATTAAAAGAACAGCATTAAATAATAGAGACGTTGTTGTGCGAGTGAGGTTCTTAACCTTAAAAATCAGTCACACGCGCGCGGAATCAACGAATGTCGCGCCGGCTATCCAAAGCTAGATCATCACACGACTACACCCATGCTCGAACTCCCATCAACATGACCCAACAAAATTCTGAACAATTACATAGAAAAATATTATCTACGACAATACGCGTGAGAATTTAAAAACTCACAAATGTGACATTTCTTGTCGGGAAATAAGAGATTTTTTTAGTTACAGGTGTGAATATAGTTTAGGTGAAGTAGAGTGGAATTTCGTGTTTTTTTTTTTTTTGTCAGAGGATAAATATGACAGAAAAATATTGCGATTTTTTTGCGCGAATACTCAGACGCGAAATTTTTCGAGGTTAGGTGTGCAAATGATTGAGGGGGTTTGTTTCATGATTTTTTGAGGGTTCAAACTCACTTGTTCAATCCTGAAGTGGATATTTATCTTGAAGAGAGCAAAGAGAGAGGCAGAGAATAGAGAGATAGGTTAAACTCGCATTATTGTTACAGTAAATAATCGTTACGTAGCCACTTCGGGCGTGGGCGTCGTGTGGATCATCCCCCAAAGTTTTTATAAATAGATTCCCCACTGCGGTGACGCCGAACGGAACACGACTAAAATCAGAATATTTTCGAATCAACGCAGATTCCAATGCGACCCGTAATAGCGCCAGAGTGAGAGAGAGGATGAGACTGCTAGGACAGCAAAAGTTCGTGATAATATCCTATGTATTTTGCTATACCGCGTTCATGGTGATTAGCGCGTTCTTTCAAACCTTTCGCTGCTCGCCAAGTTTTATTATTTACAATGAGAGTTACACCCGATCGATGTTACTTTTCTTTTCGTTTTTATTTTTTATTTAATCGCAATGATTGATGAGAAATTCTCGCACACAGGAAGCTTATATTGAATTGCTTGGAAGAAAGGAGGTTAACGAAGAGATTGAGCACAAATATGAATTTTTATTTTTGTTATATGTCTTTAAGTGGGACATAGTTTTAACTGTTCTCAGGGTCAGACGCGATTTGTTCATGTTGAGTGAAATTCGATATGACTTATAAAATCAGCATTATTTTTTCCTCAAGAGCAAAAAATCACACAGTTGTCGAGTATTGACACCTGAAATTCGATGCTCAAACTAACATTGTACAAGGCGGTGGAATTTATAAGAAAAAAAAAAAAATCTTTCGTGACTTACCAGTTAATGGATGGACAGACTGAAAAATATTCTAATTTTATTTCTTTTAGAACAAAGAAAGACTTTTCTGTCTGTGTCGAATGAGAAAAAAAAATTTTCACGAGTAGAATATCAATTAATTTCTGTGACTAATAAATTCCATTGATATAAAACGATATTTCACCACTTTTTTTTTTATCTGTCGAAATTTTCTTACTTAGCATTCTACAATTGCAATTTCGCGTGTTTCATGCATCTCGTATTTTTGGCAACTAGAAGTCGCACAACACACGCAACGGCCGATTTATAATTTTAAACGCTCGCATTCGTCTACACGCGTACAACACACCGCACAAGAGCGCGGCGGCGGCGGCGACGACGACGACGACGACGACGACGGCGGCGGCGATGAGTGTGTTTTTGGGAATGGCAGCATGGTGGCGCAAACGCGCAACGAAAAACCGGAAACCCCAGTGAAACACCTTATTTGGCAATGGGCACCCTGCATCAAGCACCACCCCTCACAACCCCGGCTCAATTATAACTCCCAATGACAATCACTACCCTCAAATATTTCTCATGAATCATCGTCGCTCGTGTGTATTCTCCAAAAAAAAAATCATAGTAAATACATCATGAAAGATAAATTCAACGCATAAATAACACTGTTCTTTAACGTCGATCTGTTTTTCCAACTCCGCGCTTCCCGGCAAACAGATGTTTCGGCATTTTTGTGCCAATAAACCTGTCAGCCTCTCCCTTCAGCCCCTTCTTTGCAACCTTCTTCTTCAAGGCCTTGTGAGCAATCTTCTTCAATTTCGTCTTCATTGTCACATCCTTAACACCCATTTCATCGCGTGGCGCTCGGGAAACACTGCGATTTCTCGACGTGGAAGCCACAGACTCGAATCTCTGTTTCTTCCTCGCCGGTCCCGAGAGCGAGCGAGACCTTCCACGGGTCTTGGTGAAGTGTGCATCCTCAGTATCATCCATGTCCACACCGAGATTCTCCATCTGATCGCGCAGACGGGCGACAGATCGTCCTCGAGCCTTGGCCGTGCTAGTTCTGGGCATGACGGGCTTTGTGGAATTCTTCGTGATCCTCGCCTCGTCCTTCATAATAGCCTTTTCATCTCTTATACGCTTGGCGAGAGCTTTGATCTCTCTCATAGTTTCTGTGAGCTCTGGCGGCTTGTAGTCGTACACCCCAGCCTCCATTCTCATGCCCTCCTCCTCCTCCAGCTTCTCAAACTTCTCAAAGATCTCCGGGTCGATGTAATCCGCGAGATTGTGTCCCTCCAGGAACTCGGGAATAACGTCAAACTTCTGATCACCCTCGATGTCATAATTCTTCTTCAAGTCGAGCACATAGTCGTCGCCCATTTCCTCCTCAATTTCGCGCTCCAGTTTACGCTTGCGTTCCGCCTTATTTGCCACGGCCTGCTTCTTCAGCAGCACACTCTCGGGTATGCAGGGTTCGCGCAGTTTGTTGTCCCTCGGCGTGGGCATGGCCACGTGCAGTCGATTCAGAATTCCATCGACCTTTTTCGTCTTGACTTTCTGCTCGACGCGGAAGGACAGCAGTCGGCTGCACACTTCCTGCTTCACCTCCATCACCCCAAAGTCCGTGAGAGTGCTCATCTCGAGCAGGGTCAAGTTGTCGTTCTCGAGCTGCTTTATGCAGGCGCGCTTCTCCGGCGACAGCTCATCCAGTCGCATCACGTCCACTTTGTTTATAACGACCAGCAGGGGCTTGTTGGTAAATAGCGGCTTAATTGATTCGAAAAGTTTTACCTGTTCCTCGAGCGAGTGACCGCACTGCTCGGAAATGTCGCAAAAATAGAGAATTGCTGCTCGAAGATGAGCCATCGCGGTTATTGCCTGCATCTCAATGACATTTCGGTTCTCCAGCGAGTGATCGAGGATCCCGGGCGTGTCGATGACTTGGTATCGCACGTATTTAAAGTCTGTATGACCTACGTAGAGTGATTTTGTGGTGAAAGCGTACGGCTGCACTTCCACGTCTGCCCGGGTAATCTGGAAAATGAATTTTATTAATTGAGCATTTTTTTACTTGATTTTCTTATGCTTGGAGACGAACCTTGTTGATGAAACTGCTCTTGCCCACATTGGGAAAGCCGCAAACAATGACTGTCGGTTTGTATGGGTCGATACTGGGCAAACGAGCTAAATGCTGACGAACTTGCTCCAAATACGTTAAATTTGCGGCTTGTCTCTTCATCAACGTGGCCATACGGCCAAGTGCGGCCTTTTTCAATTGCTTGCATCGATACAGAGAGTCGCCGTACTTCAATAGGCGCACATAATCCTTCGCAACATTGTCGATGTAGTGTCTAGCTGTGTTGATCTGTCCCAGAGCAAGTTTGTAGTGATCCTTGTCATAAAGAACATTCATCAAGTCCGCGTAGAACGGGTGGACATCGTCGAGCTTTGGGAACTCTTGGATTATTTGAGACAAGCGATCGTGGAAGCTTTGCTGGGTGAACTTGACTTTCCGCGTGTAGAATGCACGGATTCGTGATATTTTATAATTTTTGTGGATCACTGTGGGTGTTTTGCGTTGAGTTTTCGACAAGATTATGTCGATAAAGTCCTGAAAAATAATTATTATACAGTAATTACAGTTTACCTAGTTTTGGCTAGCGATAGCTTAACCTATAAAGTACAGGTGGAAGTATTTATACAGCCTAAAAGTGACATACCTTCGATGTAGGCACGACGGCGATTTTTTTAAAGTTGTAAAGAGCCATTTTTCTCACTTTTTGACCGTTTTTAAATTTATTTACTCACTTCAATTGTACTTTTTCTAATACAATTAATTTCTATCCACGTGTACAGGTCTTTTCGGCACCCTGACATACATTATCGTGCAATCGTGCATCGCCGTGACTCTAGACGCTTGTCACATGCGACTCTAAGCGGCGAAAAGTCGAACGAAAGAGTCACTCACAACTCGCAAGAGTCGCACAAGCAAACCGTACAAGATGGCGGCTGATTGACGAGATGACAAGTTGGTGACTTGTGTATAAAAAATATATATACGTTTATTTTTGGAGTGCATAAATTATCTAACATGGGGTATGTACTTTTTTCGATTCATTAATGATTTTGTAATTAATCTGTTGGCTGTACTCATATATTCCCCAGTACTTGTCACCGAAAATGATTATATTTATAACGAGTTCACTATAGCCCTAGATTAAAATTGTGCGACTCGATATTTCGTCAATACTCAAATTTCCAGAGTGAAACACACTCTGTTTATACAATAATACCATTTATTTATACAATTATTTATATTTAGACTCTGAACTACTTTTCATTATTTTAGATTGTCAGATTTAGAGTATATCGACTCCAAACAAGATGTGTATAGTGTTGATGAGGACGAGGATGCGTTGGATACCAAGAAAAAAAAGAAGAGAAAGCACAAGCACCATAAACACAAAAAAGATAAAACTGTGGAGCGAGATGAATCGAAAATCGACCGACAAGACAGGTATGTTTTTTTTTAAACTTTCTCAATTTAACTGAACACTTGCAAGTCAGTGAATTAAAACAGTGCAAGTGACATAGACGAGAAAAATTAATTTTATCATTGTAGTCGCAAATTTCATAGACAAATCTGTAAAAATTTGTCGATCTTCGGAGGGTTAAATTTAATTTTCCACGTTATATTGTTATAATTTGGTTTTGCGATGTGATTTTGTGATAACATGTATCTATGAGCAGTCGAAAAGATAACGAGAGTACTTGTTTAATAGCGAGCAGGCAGAGAGATGATGTACAGATTAGAATTTTTATATAAGAAATCACACAGAGATCATTGATAATTATGTGAATAAGAGCCTTGAGCATGACAAAATAATTAAATATTGAAATAATTGATCTTTCTAATGTAGGAATTTTTTTATTCAATTATTTTAACCGATAAAATGTACCACGCGACTGCGTACAATTTATTCACTAATGTAAAATAATCTATGTATAACCTCGAACTTTTTTTTTCATAATTATCCGACGTAACTGCAGAAAAAAACATAAGAAACACAAGAAACCTCGGAAGGAACGAGAGATGGGAAATGGTGTGGAGCAAAAGGTTGTGGCTAAAGAATTGAATGTCAATGGTAAAATTAAAAACTGCGTAATGGAAATTCATTCGACAGACAGTGAAGGGGGTAAGCTCGTAGACCTAGACTCCGACGAGGTTGATTGTACTATAATTGAAGACGACATCGATCTAGAGGAATTAATGAAACAAAAGGTAATTCAATCATAAAAGAAAAATTATTACCCTAACTCACATTTAACAATTATATTGTCTATTTTAGGAACGGCTTCAAGCATGCTTAGTGCAATATCTCTCTGATGAATCCGAGAAAGAGGAAAAAGAAGCGGATGTTGATGAAACTGCAAAAACTGAAACTCCCGATGTGATTGTGGTAGAGGACGACAGTAGTGACGAAGCAACTGTGCAGAAGAAGCGTCACAGAAGTAAATCCGGTAGCAGAGAGCGAAAGAAGGTCCTAAAGACATTGGATCGTCGTGTAGTCGACATATCACGTGATTCAAAGCCAAAAGACGAGTCGAGCGACAAGCGACGTGAGTTAGAGAGAAAGCGGGACGAAAAAACGAAACTAAAAGAGGACCCAGTGAAAAAAGAGGAGTCGCGAAAGGTGGACAAATCTTACCGTAAAACCGCCGACAAGTCCAAAGAACGTAAGGAAGATTCGCGAAAGCGCAGCGACGAGGAACGACGCAGAGAGTCTGCAAAGCGTGATGAAGTGCGCAAGCACGATGACGATCGAAAAAGACTGACAGAGCGTCGAAGTTCACGTTCGAGAAATAATTCCAAGAGTCGAGACACTCGGAGTCACTCGAAACACCGTCCCAAGAACATTGACAATCGTGACAGAGACCGGCACACGAGCAGAGATCGTCGGAGCGGCGAGAGATTTGCGAGTCGTGATCGCCACGGTAGCAGAGAGCGTCATGCGCGCGAGCGAGCAATTAGTCGTGATCGACGCGACAAGAATCGCGATCGGTCGAGAAGCCTCCGACGATCGCCAAGTCCCATGCGACACCGAGATCGCGGCGACCGATACCGTAAATCTAGATCAGTGTCGAGGAGCCGGCGTGATCGCGACAGACATGGCAGGCACATTGACAGAGAGCGAGAAAAAAATGGGCGAAGGGATCGGGGTGATAAGTACAAGGATTCTCTCAGTGAGGGACTTAAACTCGACCGATCGAGTAGCAGCAGTGAGGAAGATCTCAAGGACATTGACATCGAGGAGGACGAGGATGAGGAAGCGATCATTGAGCGGCGGAGAAAGCAGAGAGAGGAGTTAGTCAAGAGACTGGGAGGTCCGACAGAAGACTCTAATTTATCTGCAGACATGAGTGTTATTGTTGTATCGCCGCCTGCTTTGCCCTCCAATTTATCGCCTAAAGAACAATCAAATAATAATGACTCGGCATCTGAGAGTCATACTCCACCGTTGCCGGAAAAGGATACCATTCAGCCACAGGTAAAAAAGAGAAAATCTAGATTTGATCAACCTCCGGAAAATGATAAAGTCACACCTGAAGAACCAAAAGTGAATGAGAAGAGAGAAGAGAAGCCGAGTGTTAAAAAAACCAACGAGTGGGATATGTTTGCAGAAGCAGACAATATTGGTGACTTTAATGTGAGTTTTTTTACACTTTAATTTTTTATATACATTGTTTACCTGCAGCGAAAAAAGCTTAGAAATTTTATACCATAAAAAAATTGTTTTTGAGGAAAACATATGTTTAGTCATCCAAAAAGGGGTTGTTTTCGGTTTTTGGGTTAAAATAGTTTCAACAACAAATTTTTGAACGTTTGATAGACAAACATTTTTTTTGAAAATTTTCAAAGGGGTACCCCTTTGGAATTTCGCGATTTTTGTGACTTTTTTCGTTTTTTGCTGATAACTCGGTTACTAATCGAAATAATGAAAAATGTCATTAGAGATAAATGATTGTACATCTAATGATCTACAAAAAATGTCTAATAAATTTTTTTAATATTTCGCTTCGTTTTCGAGATATTTTGAAAAATATGAATTTTTAAAAATCTTTAATATTTCAAAAATTAAGAGGAATATAGAAAAGTTCATTAAACATTTTTTGTAAGAAATTTTCCGCTAAATCTTTTATGTTCTATAATATTTTTCTTTATCTCTATTATTTATCGAGTTATTGGCAAAAAACCAAAAAAATCGCAAAAAGTATCGGACTTCCAAGCCATATATACCTCTTCAAAAAAAATTTTTTTTTTATTTCAATCAAACGTTTTAAAATCCATTCTAATTGGATATTTCTTAAATTATACTCAGTTAGTGAGTGTATAAAAAATTTTTTTACATGCTCTTTCGGCACTTAATATCATTATTGTATCTTTTTGATTTTATCCGACTTGATAATTCAAATTAAAATTTTTTTAGAGCCCCACACTCGAAGGTAAACGACTGGGAGGTCCGGAGAACCCAAGTTTAACCGATAATTGGGACGATGCTGAAGGATATTATCGGTAAAAATATTTTTAACTGTTTTAAAAAAAATTATTTCAATGTTATTAATTTTACGAATGGTATTTCAGCGTTCGAGTGGGTGAAACTCTCGACTCTCGATACGTCGTTTACGGATACACTGGTCAGGGTGTTTTTAGTAATGTTGTACGAGCGAGAGACAGTGCTCGAGGCAATTTAGATGTTGCGGTAAAAATAATAAGGAATAACGAAGTAATGTAAGTTAAATTATTAACATACCAACTCACTAATTTTTTAAAAATATTTTTTATCTTTTTTAATAGGCACAGAACTGGGCTAAAAGAATTAGAAATTCTTCGCAAGCTCAACGATGCTGATCCGGAGGATCGTTTCCACTGTTTGCGTTTATTTCGACATTTTTTTCACAAAAATCATTTGTGCATGGTGTTTGAACCTTTAGCGATGAATTTAAGAGAGGTAAAAACTACAATTTATTCCTCAAAATAATTACTTTCAATGTTAATTGTCGGTTACAGGTGTTGAAAAAATATGGGAAAGACGTTGGCTTACATGTGAAAGCTGTACGTTCGTATACTCAGCAATTATTTCTTGCGTTAAAATTATTGAAACGAGCGAATATATTGCACGGCGATATAAAACCGGACAATATTCTAGTCAGTGAGAGCAAACTTGTACTGAAATTGTGTGATTTTGGGTCAGCATCTCATGCACATGAGAACGAAGTTACGCCGTACCTCGTTTCAAGGTTTTATCGAGCACCGGAAATCAGTGAGTACTCATATACAATTACATTTAGTTCTTTAAGGGGTTAAATCTAGTCTTAATCAAAGGAATATAGTCAAAAATTAAATTTTTTGACTATTTAAACACAAATTTTGGATTTTTCACCGAAATTTTCGTGGAAAATTATTTTTAAAAAATGAAAATAATTATTGTAAAACATATTTCTTTGATTAATACCTGTTGCTACTCCAGTCTATGTGTTTTCTCCTTTTTAACGCTACAGTTACATTATAAAAATGCAAGAAAAAACGATTTTTTGAAAATTTCAACTGGATATAACCCCTTAAAATTGACTATTATTACGTTTTTTTATCCCTGATTTTAAGTGATTTATTCGTGAATAAATGCTGAGAAGTGCATTTAATTAGACGTGAAGGTATTAATATTAAAATTTTCTAGTTCTTGGTATACCTTATGATTTCGGAATTGACATGTGGTCAGTTGGCTGTACCATATACGAATTGTACACTGGAAAAATCATGTTTTCGGGAAAAACAAATAATCAAATGTTAAAATTCTTCATGGACTTGAAAGGCAAAATGCCGAATAAGTTAATACGAAAAGGAACATTCAAGGAACAACATTTTGATTCAAACTGCAATTTCCTCTATCATGAGGTTGACAAAGTTACCGAACGGGTAAGTTACGATTTTTTATTTTTATTCTATCGTGGAATTTTTTAGGGTAAGTCTTTCATTATTATCGCCCTTTTTTCAACCATAAATTTACCTTTTTTTCTTTGTATATAGGTTTTTTTGCTAATGCTCTTTTGTATGACGTGATTGCAGGAAAAGGTCGTGGTAATGTCGACGCTCTCTGCCACACGAGATCTCAGTGCTGAACTCGGTGGAAATTCTCTGCCTCCAGAACAAAATCGCAAGGTCACTCAGCTTAAGGATCTTCTAGAACGTACTCTTATGTTGGATGCAGCTAAGCGAATTACTGTGAACCACGCTCTGGCCCATCCATTTATTCAAGAGAAGATCTAGGTAACCCCTATCCCCGGCCGCCGGGGATCATCTCATCACGGATATGGTCTCACTGAAATTCTGAACGTAATTTGTACATTTTGAACGTGGAATTTTTACATGTCATTGCATTTCTGTCGATTTAAAGATTATTCAAATTATTCAACAAAATTATTCAGATCTAATTAATCTTAAAGATTAATTTTTACTTCGTTTTTTTCATTTTTTAACTCACTGAAATTTTTTTTTATTTTTTTTCAATTACTTTTCAAGTTAATGATTCGTGCTATATTTACAATATTTTTATTCATCTTAAATTGTCAGAAATTGCGAAGATTCAATATAATTAACGTTCAACAATTTCATTATAAATTTAAGTAATTAATTTTCTAACGTTAGATTATGAAACGCATTAATGAAGATTTTTAAATGGCTTAGATAAATTATTATTTAAATTACTATCAATTATTTGATGAATTGTACACACTTTTTGATGTTTTTATCACAAATTTGATTTTTTTTTTTTTTTTTCTTCTAATAACTAAGTCAGTTAAATTTTGTGAATATTGAAAAAAAAAAAAACACAGACATAATAGTACGCGCACATGTCCTGGGGGAAAAGAAAAACTTTTCATACAATTAATTTTACGTATTTATAAAAAAAAATAGTACACCAATTTTAAAAGTTCAACGAAGAAAAAAAAAAAACAATTTTTGGTGTGCTAAAAATCAAGATTAAACTGTATAATAAATAGGACTGTAGTTGAAATAAAACAGCAGATGCTTGAAAGATTAATAAGAAAGAAGATTATAACAAAGAAAAAGTATATACTTAGAAGCCCCGAAAAAAAAAAACTACAAATAATTTGTTTTCATCACTGCTTAACAGTACTGACACAAAACGACATCACTTCAAAATTATTTCCGAATTAATTTTGAGTGACAAAGCAATGAGAAAAAAAAATTATTATCGAAATGATTTAAAAAAAAAAAAATACAAACATTTATATATCGATTAGTTGATGATGTGAAGCAAGATTGTACGAGGCTGCTTAATGTTTCAGATGAATCTTCGATTAATTCAGCAATCAGCTTAAGTGTGGGCGGATCTAGCAAGGGCCACTAGCGCCGTTCCCGTTGCAAGGTATTCATGGGGAGTCTGCCTTACTGCCTTATGGGATATTTAAGATATATCTCCAATATTTCAATTTTTATAATCATAAAAAAATCACGTGTTATATATGTTAGCATCAAAAAAAAAAAAACATTAAAAGAAGGGGTAGAAATACACGAGCGGGTCGGCTTGCTTCATCTGTTGCGAATGGTGTTTTAATCGAACATATTTCATTTAGACTGCCTTTAGGATTTTTAGTGCTAAGATCAGTTAAAAAGCTAAAAAAAAAAATATTAATATTAATAAAATGACACAAGAATATTAATTATTTGATGATGTAATTTTTCTAATTGAATCTTTGGTAATGTTTTGACTTGTAGTCCTCCCTTGTGAGGAGGGGAGGCAAGGAATGAGGGAGAAATCAGGAGTCATGTGAATTCAATGGCAATCTGACGGATCGAGATCCACGCATTCAGCATCTGAAACTCAGACGTCAAGTCATCAAAAACGTACTAACTAACATAAGTTTATCGCATTATCTTGAAAGGTAACTAAGAATTTAAGTAAGTATTCAAGTATCAGGTAAGGTAAATAGTCTGTAATTATTTTGTGATTAATAATAATTTTTTTTTTATTCAAGCGTAACTTGGATATGATTATTTATTTATTTAATTCCAGGGTACGCTTGATTTTTTTTTTTTTTCTCTAATGAAAGTGATGTAATTATGATAATTATAAGTTTTCAGATGGAATAATTCATGGAATAATCGAAGATATTCAACTAATTCATGTGAAAATGTGTATTTGAGATTTTATGAATCTTTAGTTAGTCAACTGGATATCTTCAATAAATTTTGAACAAGTAAATATTTCATTTTGGTTTTTTTTTTTTCTATTTATTAAATATTAGTTATACCCAAGAAAATATTTTTTCTTCATAAATGCTTTAAATATTGTTTTTGGAATATATTAAGTATCAGTAAGAATAAGTACGAGTTTTAGGATATTTTAAAATGACTTAGAAAAAACCAAGGGTTTTAATCACGTTCAGGGTAGTATTGAATTAAAATATCAGCTAGTTTTTTTGCTAGCTCAGGTGATGATGCACAGAGAACTCGTCTACTTAATAAATCAATTTGTCCACCTGAAAAATTCGATAAATAATTAATTTAAATTAATAAAATAAAAAAATCTTTTATAAATTATTCAATCTTGCCTGATGGATCAATACAAACTCCACCGGCTTCTCGAATAATTAAATCACCAGCAGCAATATCCCAAATATGAATTCCAAATTCAAAATTTGCATCAGCACCTCCCAAAGCAACCATACACATATTTAAAGCTGCTGATCCAAGTGCTCGTAAACTAAAATTAAAGAAATAATTATTAATTTTTAATAAAACAGTAAGAAAAAAAAAACATACCCATGAACTTTTGATGTTAATATTTGAATATTTTCCAATACAATTTTCATTTTTTCTGGATCACGGCTTGTTCCCATTTCCATCATTAGTAGGGCCTTATTTAAATCTTTTCAGAGTAGACAAATTAAACAAATATAAAAATGAATAAAATAAAAAAATAGAAATTATACCTTGTTCTCCAGAAACTTTGATTGGATTATTGTTCATAAATGCTCCTTGTCCGCGGCGAGCCATAAAAAATTGCTCGACAATTGGATTATAAACAAAAGCAATCTCAGTGACTTTGTTAATTAAAAGGGCAACAGATATGCAAGTATGCGGAAGACTGTGTACAAAGTTCATAGTGCCGTCAATGGGATCTATTATCCATGTGGGAGCATCTGTTAGTTGAACTTTTGCTGATTTATCATCACTCGTACTTTCCTCTCCGATGAACCTAACCAAAAAAATGGGTTAAAAAATTCTTATGATAACGAATTATCTTTGAAAAAGCTTATTTATACTTGTGATCAGGGAATTTTTCTGATATTCCATCGATAAAGAGCTTCTCCACTTGCTTATCATAATCGGTCACAAGGTCGACGTCGCAGGACTTGAGCGTTACGTCTTTCGGTCGATTAATTCGCTCCCGAATGATCTATAAATGGAGAGGAAAAAAGTTTTGTTAGTTAATTGCGTAATGGTTTAGCGTGTGCAACAAGATTATACAATGCTGATAATTGTTACATGATGATGATTAAATTGTTGGTTATTGTAGACTCACATTTCCGGCCTGTTTAACTAGGTCAAACGCCAGCTCATAGCACTCGTCGAGGTTCATGGTGGTTTACCCTTGGTGGAATTATGCCAATTTGATGACCTAGGTTGATGTGAGCTGCACTGGCTCTCGTTGATAACTGCAGTCAGCTATTTTCCAAGCGAAATATTTCTCGACAATCGCTCCATCTCGTGTTCCCGTGTGATTAGAAGCTTTCATCCCCTCTATATTTGCCCGATATTCTTACGCGGATGTCCTTGACCTTGTTCGTGAAGCTTCGCGGGGATGATAGTGGGGGATGATTTGATTAGGGGGACTGCTGGATGATGAATTGACTGGATAGTATCTTGCAAGATCCTTGCAATGGGTTAACCTACCGAAATTTTTGGCCAAAAATACAAATTTCGGTCAATCGTTTCCGCTTCTAAGGGGGTAGGTCCTTGAAATTAAAAATAATTAAATATAATGTCCTCGTTTGTAAAAATGATGACTTGTATAAGATATCCTTGCAAAATGTAAAAGAAAAAAAAAACTTAAAAAAAACCGAACCGGCCGGTAAAGCAGTCCTCCGTTGTATTTGTTTATAACTTTATCAACCCCTTTTCTGTATCTTCGCCCCTAATCATCGGATGACCTTGAAACTCGGCATGAACGTTGGGTGCCCTAACCAGGTAATACCATTTGAGTTTCAGCCAATTCTGTCAATAAACAACGGAGCAGCAGGCGAATAAACATTGCAAAAATTGTTTATTTGCAAATATCTCGAGAACGGTTGGAGCTAGAGCGTTTTTGAGGGCATTTTTGACAGGGTTGAGCCATCGCCTCAGGGATGTCGGTAACTTTTTATCTTTCCATAGAGCCATCGTCCGCCCCCCTATTGTTATAAACAAAAAAGTTAGTTACAGAGCTCTATAGGGGGCCGGTAATTTCGGGCCATTTTTTCGTCGAAAATCGGGAAGTTTTTCGACGGAAAATTTTTCTGACATTGAATAAATTTTTTTTCTCGACTCGAATTACGGTAATTTCGGGCCATTTTTTCGTCGAAAATCGGGAAGTTTTTCGACGGAAAATTTTTCTGACATTGAATAAATTTTTTTTCTCGACTCGAATTATTTTTTTTTTATTTATTTATAAAATTTCCAAAATTATAAAAAAAACAGGTATTAAGACTTGTAAAAATATTAAAAAAAAAAAATACTTGAAAGAAACTGAACCGGCCGGTAAAGACGTCCTCCGTCTCAATTGTTTATAACTTTTTCAACCCCTTTTCTGTATCTTCGCCCCTAATCATCGGATGACCTTGAAACT